>MQRK01219658.1:13022-23892 GCA_001938485.1 Girardia tigrina
TAATAAATATTCAAACAGTAATTGTCTCAAGGTTCTTAACACTTTTGATTGAAGATAATTAATAATTTATTTAAAGTTTTTGCAATTTTCACTTAAACTTAAAATTTTAATATTCTACTATTTTACTCTTTGCAATTGAAAAGAAACATAGATAAGTTAAATTTAAATACTTATTAAAAATAATAGAAACGATTAAATATTGTTTTTCAAGGCAATCTGAATAAAAGAAATACCCGTTGACAATTTCACAAAGACACAGGGTACTTTCTTTCGAACAAACTTTTTGTCTTTCATAGCAAAACAATTCAAAAGAAAAACACAATGTTAATTCGAGAGTTGTGTCGGAAACTTCTCTTGGTCAAATGCAAAACAATTGAATAAATAATCTGTCCGTAAAAAAATCAGTGATCAAGATTATGAATTATGAGACATTGTTGTATGTGGAGGTTTAGATATAATTGCTGTCAAATTTTATTAGTTTGCTGTTAGATGGGTTGGAAGAAGATTGTTTATCAATAGGAATCAGGAAAGACAATAACACTGGATCTTATTGTTATTATTTATCAGTTATTATTTATAAATTCAATTTTTTAAATCAATTTTCTTTTTTTTAATTTTTTTGTCCGTACTCATTAATTCTTACTTAATATATAAATTCATTAATAATATTAGAGAGCATCCCTACTAGCCATAGCCTGGCCTTCTGGAGATTAATGAGATAGTATTAAAAAATAATAATAAATATCGTTGGATTTATTAAATTTTTTGGTGTTTCTTCATAAATCTTATTATATTATATTATTATAATACTATTTTTTCATTATTTATAACATCTCTCTCTTCTTGTCCAAAATATTGGTATTGTCCAAGATTTATTCTTATATTTTATCGTGAATAACAATCTCTGAAATTTTTATAGCTTGCATTATTTGGAAATATGTAATAAATAATAATATAAATTAAAACATTAAATCATTAGAATTAAAAAATAACTAAATAATTAAAAATAAATGAATATTGTTTGTTAAGAATTCAAAAATGTTATCAAAAATTTTTTAAAGAATGTAAAATTCAATACAGTCATTAAAATGTAAAAAATTTATAAAAAATATAAATATTTTATGATTGTAATACAAATTTTATAATTAATAAAATTTAACGAAACTACTAATTAATTGTTAATGTTCGTGTAATTTAAAATTGATAAAATTTATTAAAGGTAAAATTCATAGAATGAAAATAAAATCAAATATTAATATTATCAGTATTTTTTATACCAGATTACGATAAAATTGTTTCTCAAAAAATAAGGTTTGTTTAAATATTAGTGTTAACCACGTTTTTTAAATATTTTAATATAATAAAATTTGGATATGATGTCGGAATTAACTTTTCATAATCATTCTGATGATGTTCCAAGAACATCAACATTGATCAAATAAACAATTTAAAAATAAAAACTCATAGAGACAATTATTATCGAGTTATTGATTGTCAGTGTGTGCTCATTGTTGTTTAGTTGCCGAATTTTGTGGGTCAAGAATGAAAAAATTCTCTTTGATTGGATATCCAATCGAAAACCATGAGCCAGACACAATTTCATGACTTGAAATCTCTTCGAAAGTTTGGAGTGAAATTTATTGTCTAACATTAATTTTTTGAGAGTTTGTCTAAAGTAATTTTTGAACACCAATTATTCAAATTTTTATTTAACGAAAAGTTTACGAAAATAGAGAAAGTCTTTCGGTAAATAATTTTATAAAGCTCTATGTAAATTTACCTTGTTACGACATTATTTCCAAAATTGGCAGTGATTCTTGTGTAGAATGTCTTAAATAAATATTTTATGACTTTTAGTTGTATAAATGTTTTTTGTTTTAGATTTCAAATAAAATATCAAAATTTTAATTAAAAAATAATATATGTATATAAAAATTATTAAAATTTGAACTATTTTAAAAATTAAATTTAAAAAATTATGCAATTCCGGGATCCCGGGATTTCTGGACCAATCCCGACCCTAATGCCGGGATTTGAAACTCCTAATAGGAACACTAATTGGATTTTCAATGCATTTATTGATATCATGATTTGAACTGACACTAGGAAAATTCTCAACAAAACTTTTGTAGATAGTCAGCGTTCTTGATTGATAAATTTTGTAATTCTACTTCTCCATGTCTTATTATTTAAACAAATTTAATACTACAATTTATTTAAAATTCGATTTCAACAAATATCGATCTTTTATATTTGATTTCGTATTACGAATTTTACTGAATCCGATAAAAAATTTACCATTCGATGAATGAAGATTTTCTCTACAAAATAAAATTGGCCTAGTAGGAACACAAAATCCATGAATTTCAAATCTGATACTGCCACTTTATGGCTACCATCGTTTGGTCTTCCGGTCAATCTGGTGATTAAACAGAAAATAACTATTTTATAAGAAACAAATAGAAAGTGTGAGAATGTTTGGGGGTTTTGTATTATTAGAAGATTTACAATGTAAGGATAATCATAAATCACTTAAAAATGTATATGATTATATGGAAATAAAATTTCTGTGATTGTAACTTCCTTTCTTGCCCTTTATTGAAAGAAGAAAGAAGAACAATGTTGGTTCAGGCTCAGAAATAAGCTATGGGGAAATTACTTTTAACAATGTTCTGATAATAAAAAAATCAGTAATATTCTAACAGAATATTCAATCATTATAAAAGTTGGGATTGTAATTTTAATTTGAAGAAAAACAGTTTATCAAAACGACTGTTTCGGAATTTTAATTGAATTATTATGTATTTCGTAATCATTATGTATAATTTTACCTCATCCTCCTTGCACAAAAACAGAATCCTTTTGAATGACAATTGCTGCTCTTTATTTCTGATTTATTTGCCTTTTTGACGAAATATTAAATAATTACATACATTAATAAAAAAATAATGTAAAAAAAGAAATTTTAAATTATAATTGAACTTTGTTCTATGAATTATTGGCCAAGTATGTGTATCGTCTTTGTCTGATGACCTGGGATGGGGCCCGTTCCAGTCCGGTTGTTCTTCTCAGGCGACAGCATTCCTTTGCAAACCATGAACCACAAATCAACAGTATATTTTATCAATTCCTCATATAACAGTAAATGACAAGCAGTATGTACAAATAAGGAACATGGTACTTTCAAACTGTAAAAATAGGAGACTCAAATAAAGTTATGAAAAGACATTACTAAGAAACGAACGTGTTATTTATAATGACTTGAACACGGATCACGAATATATAATAAAAGCGTAAGCAATTTCTCTTTATGCCCTCAAATTTTTAATTAATTAAACAAAAATTACACAAAAATTTAATTTAAAATTTTTTTTCTAATCATACTGAGAACAATTAACATTCACTCATGAATCAGTTTTAAACGCCATGGAAAAAGGATTGTCACTAGTCATCCATTTACTGATAATTGGATCAGGGTCGGTGTAATCATTCCCACAAATCTATTGACCGAAACAAATTAGATATATACACATGGTTATAACGAATGAAGAGAATGTCGTGGTTGGTAAACCAAAACCTTGTGAAATAAGAGGGCCGTTGAACATTTCTGTTCTTGTTGTGATGAAAAAAGTATATGATATTTTTACAAAATTCAGGTGAAAAAAGGTGAAGATTTTAAAGCGGTACGAGTTGAACTAAAAAATATTTGTCAACAAAGGGACATTGTAAATTCAGTGTTTATTATGTATAATGCCAGAATACACCATTATTCTTGATTAAATGTTGTAATAAAAGAACTTAATTTAGCAATTGAATACATTGCCCCATATTCCTGTTTTTTAAACTCCAATGAGAATTGTTCCTCTAAATTGAAAAACCATGTTGTACAAAAGTGTACTAGAAACGAAGAAGAATTGAAGAAGGTTTATGGTAATTAAGGCATCTGATTGTGAAGCTTATTTTAAGAAGATGCTTAGAAATGTCATGAAAGCTGTAACTAGTGAATAAATTCTTGAATACATTTTTTAGTATTAAAAATAAATTTTTGGAAAATATTTATTTTTTTTTATTACTTTTAATTATTATACTTTTTTAAAAAAAATTTTCTTTATATATATTTTTTTCAACATTCTTAAAGTTTAATTTTTATTGAATATTTTTAAAAAAATTAAAAGTTTGTTGTAAAAATTAAAAAATAGATAGAAAAACTATTTATAATGAAAATAATTCAAATTTCAACAATAAAAAAATCAGGGATAAAAAATTAACAGTTACTTCAATGAAATAATTATTTTCTATTTATCACCAAAAAATTTTATAGTTTATTATTTTTATTTAATATTTAGTATTTTTATAATATTATCTTCAATCTTTGTTGTGTTTCCTTCCGCAAAATCTGAATTTCAAGTTTGTGTTTTTAATGGTAGGAAATGCATATATTTTGTTTTTTTTGATATTAAATATTATATATTTTATTTATTTATTGTTTTCTTACAGCTATACATAATAAATAAATAAATTTAATTTTTTTTCGAACAAAATAAAAAAATATTAATTAAACATAATAAAACTTCTAAAAATTAATAATAACTATATAACATTTGCAATGAAAAAAATAAAGGAATTATTTTTCCAATAAATTATTTAATAATAAAAATAATTCAAAATTGAACTGTAAAAATTACATAAATGATATTTTTTATGTATTACGAAAGAAAAAAAATATTATTTAATTTTAATTATTTTTTTGGTATTTGGTATTTTTATTATATTAATTTCAATCTTTGTTGTGTTTCCTTTCACAAAATCTGAACTTCAATTTTTTGTTTTTAATGGTAGGAAGTGCATATATTTTATGTTTTTTTACAAATTAATTATAATATTTTTTCATATTTCAAATATTATTTTTATATATTTATTGTTCTCTTTCGTCTTAACATTATAAATAAAAAAAACAAATAATTGTATTTTCAAACTCAAATAAATATATCATAATTAAATATAGAAAGCATCCACAAATTAATAATAATAATATAAAATATAGCATTAAAAAGAGGAATTTTTTGTAATAAATTCAATAATAATGAAAATAATTCAAATTTTTACTATAAAAATTACTTCAATGATAATTTTTATATATTACCAAAGAATGAATAATTGCTTTAATTTTTAATTATTTTTTTAGCATTTTAGCAATTTTTACTATTTTCTTTTATCCTAACACTATAAATAAATAAAAAAGTATTTTTTTTCCAAACTCCAATAAAGATATTATTATTAAACATAATAAAACATCCACAAATTAATAATAATTATATAAAATATTATATTAAAAAAAGAGTGGAATTCTTTTCGCAATAAATTCAATAATAATGAAAATAATTCAAAATTCAACTGTAAAAAAAGCAGGGGGAAAATTCACAATTACATCAATCCAATTATTTTTTCCAAACGTTTTTTTTCTTTTTAGATTTTTAAAACGGTTCAAGATTTACAGATTCACTGATTCATAAGAATTTATTTAATTTGATTTCTCGGATTTCAGACGAGATTTTCCCTTATGCAACAAATTCAATAACAGTCGCTGTTGGGGGGACAGATTAATAATAATTTTCTTGGTAAATTGAAAAGAAAAGAGAGAATAGAAGAAAGGAAAAATGCGAAAGAAAATTTATTTATTTTGATTATCATCAAAAAGGATCATAAAATGTCGTTAACCTTTTACTCATTTTCAGATGCCAATTTTAATATTTTTATCATAATCCTTTATCCCACAATATGTATTCCCAACATTATTTATTTTCCATCAGTTCATTGCACATCTCTTCAACCATCTGTTCCTTCCTTAATGTTGGCGACTTGCCGAGATCAGATTCGAAAATGACAGATAAAATTATTAAAATAATAAATTATCTTAATGTAAAGCAAACAATTGTTCAGATTGGTTATCTTTTATACATATATTTTTGGCTTTTCGATAACTTAAACACCACTCATTGCCAAGGGCAAACAAAAATTGAACTTATATTTTGAAGAAAAAAATTGAAGAAAAATATTTTTTAATTTCATTAAATAAAAACCCTTTCGTTAATCATGTGATTACTTTATTGACATAGTGAGAATCAATAAGGCCATCATAATAAATAACTGTTAAGTTGAAGCTTAAGTTTAACTGAAATTCTATCGATACATTTCGATCTAATTATCTAATTCAGATAATTAGATAATAAAATAATAAAAGTAGGAACCATAAAATGTCCTAGTTTCTAGGGTTACCAGATGCTTAAAACCGGTAAGAGGACAATTATTGATAAATTTGGTTGATTCCCCTGCGTTAGATTAAATGTGAGATATTTTCCTACAATATATATGCTAAAAAGTTTTCTGTTTTTTTGGATGATGACATTTTATTATGACAAAATTTTGCAAGCTTTTATTACGTTTCATTCATTTGTTTGTCTGCCTGGATGCATCAAATCTTGCGATCGAAAATTCACCCACTTCCCGTTCACCTAGCGACATGAAACTTTTAGGACTGATGTATTCTAGGTGACAATACACTTTTTCACTGTCACTGTTCATCTACTGCCTTTAGTTTGACCGCAAAAAGTAATTAAAGTGTCGTTCTCATGTTTTCCTCAGTAGTAGGCTTTGAAATTTGCTACATCTAAATGCAAATAGAGAGCGGGTTTTCACCTAGTACGCTTTGATAATTCAGTCAAAAAAATGTGGGAAGTAGGTGAAATAGATACAGAACCGCAAACATATGACAAATTATAAAAGCTTGTACACTAAAATTTTTTTGTGGTATGATTATACTTATTCTAAATTGTTATTATACTGAATTTGAATTTAAAATATTTAATTAAATGAAATAATTCAAATAATAAAATTAATACATAATTCTAGTAGTCAATTTACGACTTCTTTCAAAAGTACATATTTTATGACGTATCTTCACGTTTCAGATTACATTTCTCGATAATTATTAATTAGATAAAAATTTTATGAGACCCGGATGGTTATTCAAATTCCACCCGGACGCCCTGGTCGAGCAAAAACCCGGACACATCCGGAAAAATTCGGACGTTTGTTCACCCTATAATTACTAAATTTGATATCGGATTTCTAAATCGAATTGTACACTTCCAATTGTTTGTTAGAAATATTTAGTTTTGAAATAAATTTATAAATACCTTGTTTACAATAATAAAAGCCCGGGCTTATAATTTAAATGAGAAAAATTTTACTTGGGGTACCCTCTATTATGAAATTCTTTTAACACTATTAATGGTTAAAATACCAAAAAGTTTTATTATTCAATAATACTTCCTTCATCCATCAATTATATGAACAATATCATATTTTCGATTGCAGTTAAAGACATGTTTCCTAAAATGTCATGTTTCAAAATTTAAGTTTCTTCAAAGTTCTAATGAAGAGTTCTCTTTTCTGAGTATTCATAACCATGTCCATCGAAACAACTTGCTAAAAGCATTTGAATTGTTAAAAATTGTTAAAGCATGTGAACTGTTAAAAGCATTGTGTTTCATGTAATGGCCAAAGCTCTCCTTGAGGCCCTTGAAAATTTGATGCAGCAGTTATAAATTTTGTTTCAAGTCGTACCGATATCCGCAGCAGATCTCCTAGGTGAACAGCCACTACTGTTAGAACAATATAGAGAATGGAAGTTGGCAAATTACAGCCATTCTTCACCGTTTTATTAATAATACTACCTCAAGCTACTGATATCAAAATACAAATGGTTTTCCTTGATGGATTCACGAGATTTTCTCTACGAACTAATCGTTATATATTGAAATATTTCTTTTTTGATTTCAACCATTAATAAATGTTCATTGTCAAAAATTGACATTTAAATTCTTCCCCAATTTTATTCACAAATCCAAAATCAAAAAGGGTTCTCATTAAAAAAATATTTTCCTATCCATAATTTACAAATTTCAAATTTTGGGCTTCCTTCATAATTTAATTTAGAATATTTAAACAACAAATATTGATTATAAAATATACATTTATATAAACATTCAATTAATATATATACTAAGAGTCATAAACACGTTCGAACATCATTATTAAAAATATTGAGACAACTCTTATTTGAATTTTTATTACAATCACATTTAGAGTCATTATTGTAGTGCCCTACTTATGTCGAGAATATTTTTATGTCTTTTATTTTTGTGATTGTTGTTTTATTTTATTTTATCGAAAAAAAACAAAGATTCAGAAAATGAAAAAACAAGTTCAAATCAAGTTCAGAAAATAAACAAAAAGAAACATAAATAATGGCAATAAATATTTCCAAATTAAAAAATTACCAAGCAATAAAAAAATCAATAGAAAAAAAATTTGAAAATAGAATAAATTAATTTGGCTCGCTTATTGTGGATTGAACCAAAGAACCATTATTTTTGATTCCGGATTGAGAAAGAAGATAATTTTTCGAGAAGAATTAATTTCATAATCGAACATTGAAATCGTTGTCGTCACGATTTTATATTGTGATATATTCCGACAAATATTTGAAACCATAGAGAAGATACTCATTCTTTAAAACCATCCATCTACTGGATATTAAAGAAATCGCAAGTTAAATAAAAAATAAACTAAAAGAAACAAATTTTGCTATTACGATCATTTCAAATTACAAAACGAAGATATTTTTATCTAACTGACCATCCGTCGACTGTTCATTGACTATTAACGAAAAGTAACTTAATTAATTAAGTTTATTTAGTAATCCTTTATTAGACCTTTTCCTGTTCACTGTGATCCATAATAATCTTGTTCTTGTTATCTTTCCGTTGATATAAATATTTATCCGTACATTGTTTTGTTATATACTCTCGAGCCGTTAAATTTCGAGAATATATAATTTAACAATTATAACTCTCAGAAAGTCTTTCATCGTTTGTCATCGTTCTAATTGGTTTTCTTATTTCTTTTTTAATCATGATTATTCTAACAATTTTTCACATCTTTTTTAAAATATTTAACTTCTAAAAAATATTAATTAAAAATAATAATTTAAACCATTTCTTAGTAAAACTCAAAATAATAAAAATGATATCAAATTATTAAAAATGCATTTAATTTAAATTTTATTAAAAAATATTAAACTTAATTTTAATTGTTAATTTTAAAAATATAAACTTATCAAATTTTTATTTTAATTATGTTCGAATAGTCAATAACTTTAAATTTAAAAAATACCAATTTCCATCTGGGTGGGAGAATCACCATTCTAAATTCAACATAGTTAAATCAACGTACAACATCAATACATTCACACATTTAAACAATTTAAAATATTATCATTTAAAATTATTATTTAAAATATTAATGTAATTGAGGTGAACTCTCATTGGCTGCCCGTCGGCATGTATGTGACATACGAATGTATTAATTTTTCATTTGTCTCTCTTGTAGTTAGTATGGAAGAGGTGAAATCTCAACGAGCAATCATCTATTTCCTCTGGTAAGAAGGCACCCCCACTGCAGATATTGTGCACCGTTTACACCGCGTCTTTGGTGATGCCGCTATGGGAAGAACGGCTGTCTTTAAGTGGGTGCAACGATTCCAGCGTCAATCATTGGAGGATGATGAACACAATTGGCGACCAACAACGTCTGGATGTCAAGAAAATGTGAAAGTTATCGAGAAAGTCATTCTTGGTGACAGATTGTATTGTACGAGAAAGTGTGTGAAACAGAATGGTGATTATATTGAAAAGTTCGATAGCGATTCTGATGAAGATTGATCAATTTTGTTAACTGGAATAAAGTTTTTGAATTTGTTTTACTTATCAGTCCGCGAACTTCTGGTACACGCCTCGTATGAAGGCGCTAAATATAAAGAAGAAAAAGTCTTTCGAGACATTGAGGTATCCTCGAAAGGTCTTCGACTTCAGCATCGCTTTTTAAGCGTCAATCGCAACTGGATAAATAATAAAACCCATTAAATCTTCGACAATTAAACTTCTCAAACAATAATATTTAAAAAAGCAATTAAAAATTAAAATTATTATTTTTTGTCAATTAAAAAAAAATTAGAAAAAACAGAATTATTTTTCCGGTGAATTTATTTCGTTTATTTTTAACTCAGTTTTTGAAATTTAAAATTTTTTTTAACTTCTTTTATTATTTTTTTGTATTCGTAATTTTTCTAATAGGAAAACTTTTCTTTTCCTATTACAAATTAAAACTCATTTTGTCTTCACAATTGTTTGCTTTTGCGGAAATTGGATTTCACTAAATGTTTGCTCAATTTTCTTTAATGACACAGGGCCTCCAGACTTTTCACACAATATTTGCCCCTGAAGAAAGAGAGTGTACAGAGTTGATTAAGTTGTTTACTTTGTTATGTTAATGATATTGGATTATCCCGGAGGGGGTGATAATTTTTGTATAGGAAGAGTGAAATGAATTTCTTGAGGTTTTTTGTTTTTTTCCTCTTTCGGATAGAACATTTATTTATTAATGGTGATTACATAAAAAATAAATTACATATACGTAAATCCAGAAAAATATTTTCTATAATAAATATTTATTATTATTTATTTATTTATTATTGTTGTATAGACCTCAGATTTTCTCACGCATTTTTTTACTTAGCGTATCGTATATTCATATAAGTAGTTTCCTTTCTGTGAATTTGTTTCCGGCATACGATATTCCTTTCATATAAAACTTCAATGTTTTTTGAGTAGCGTTTGTGGTAATATTCATGTATGTATTAGGTTGGTCGAAAAATAATGGCGGTTTTGGGACACAAACTTCAAAGACGTGCAAATTCACAGAAACAAAAGTTTATTAATCAAAGTATGAACCGTTGGCATCAATACAT
>MQRK01219664.1:76571-89028 GCA_001938485.1 Girardia tigrina
AAAAATTAGTACCGTCCGCGAATGCTCCCTGCTTTGCATAAATTTGGACATCTAAAACACAGAAATACAACAATTATTAAAACGCTTTATCAATTTATGAGTTACGTATGAGACACTACTACTCAATATTATGACATCATTGCCTAACCATTGACCTACTTTTTGCATTGTGCACAATTCGTTTTCTGAAATCCGCATTTCATACTTGTACACCTAATAGTAGTCCTCATCAGACGTTTGCACGAGTTGAGAGAAATTTTCGTTCCAAAATGCAAAACAGACAAACTAGGTTAAAATTATGTCAGTTCAATTCTTATGCTGAATTTGTGTGTTGTCAATTTGTGAAAATGGATTAAATTAAAGTAAAAACCCTGTAGTTAAATATAATCAATATTTGTGTGATATTTATTTAATTGTACTAGCGTTAAGAAGAAATGTTAATGGTTGAAATTGTTGGGGTTCCGAAAAATATAAATAAAAATTTTAAAATCTAATAGAAAAATTAAAAATAATACTCTGGTTAAAATTAATAATTTTTGATTATCATAATACAGGGTGGCCCAATGTGTACGCAGCCTCTAATTTTTGCATATCCATTTTTATAACAAAATTCTGAGTTTCAAAATTTGACCTTTATTGCGCAAAAAGGTCAAGTTCTGGAATTTTTACACCTCACATGTTATATATCAAAATACTCGTCTTGACGAGTAGATTTAGAATATGCCAAAATTAGAGGCTGCGTACCCTGTAGTTGGGCCACCCTGTAGTTATTTTAATAAAATTTGTAGAATATTTGTAAATATTTTTGGGTTTGTTTAGCAAACTAATTTTCAAGGTTAGAAAAAACTAGTATTTAAACAATGATTATTTCAGTCATATACACAACAAAATTTCGGACAAAAATTATATTTGCGGATCCTATTAAAGCTTTAAATTTCATGATGATTTACGGTAATCTTTTTCATTTAATTATTGTTTACGAATCTAGTATCCTGTAAAGGAGAAAGATTAAAGTGAAACTTTCAGATATTGGTCGTTCTAAATTGATATTGGTTTGTGTTTTGAGTCAATAAAGTCATTTTGAGTTAATAAAAAAATTTCAAGAACTTAAAAAATTCCATATTAAAATTGACAATCTAAATTTGAATAACCAATTTCGAATTGAGCAAAAAATTCAAAAAGTAACCTTAGTAATAAATTATTTTGGTTTATGTTTCCATCTAATTATGAAAAATAACTTCTCACGGGTCAATATATAATATATATATATATATATATATATATAAAGGGTCAATATATAATGATTAAAGATAGACCGCGTAGAATTCTTGATATGAGCACTTGCAAAACTGGAAAACATGGATCTGCAAAAGTTCATGTAACTGCTATTGATATTTTCACCGATAAAAAATGTGAAGATGTTTCACCATCAACATCGAACAGAGATATGCCAATTGTGAAAAGAGTTGAATATCAACTTCTTGATATCGATACGGAGGAAGGTTATGTGACTGTGATGACAGACAAGGGTGAAGTGAAAGACGATGTGTTAATGCCAACAGGTGAATTGTATGGTGATTTAATTGCTCGCTTCGAAAAGGAGGAATCACTTATGGTGACAGTTATGAATGCTTGTAATGAAGACAAAATTGTTGCCGTTAAAACCATGACAAAATAATTGTTTAATAAACAAATTACTTTTTCCTAAATTACATATACTCCACACGCGTAATAAATTTTATTTTAATACATAAAGTTTGATGTTTTTGTTTTCTTTCAAAGCATATCGTCCGGCAAGGGAAATCAGAGGTTAGGTGGATAATGGGATTAACCACCTGATGGTGTTGAATGTGAATTTCGATGAACAATCACGCACCACTGTCAAATTTCAGCTTTTCTTAAAGCCAATGTGAGAAATTTACATGTGTCCTAAACAAGAGCCATTTTTAACAATAAATGAAAACTAAAGCTAACATATTTAGGTTATCAAGTATGAAATTTGATGGCATAATTCCAATAAATTCAAATAGTTATAATTTGACAATGACATTGATCGCTACATGTCTTGGCTATTGAACATATGGATAAAAATTAAAGTTATTGATAACCTGTTTTTTAATAAGTAATTTAAAATTTTTAAAAGGCAGAAATTCGAGCTATTATGAAATATGAGTTCCTACATGGAACCTCACCATCAGCAACCATGCGATATACCAATAGTGTATTCGGATACAATGATAATATGCAGCAGACAGTCTCAAAATTGATTCAGGAAATTCTTGAAAGATAATTTTAACCTCATTAATGAGGGTTGGGGTCACCTAGAATGCAGGTAGACAATGACGAACTGAAGGTAACCGTGGAGTCGGATCTATCACAAAGTGGTTGTTTTGCCGTTTTTGAGAGTTTTTTTGTTCGATCCATCCGGGGATGGGTTAAACGGAGGATGTTCGCCGATCGAATAATTATCCATCGCGATGACTTTAAGCACCGAGAAAAATTTGGTCGTTCATAGATTTAGAGTGATGAAGAATTAAGAATCTGACAAAGACATGTCGGCCATGATCAACAGCTATCAAAAATTCGTTCGAGACACATTTCAATCTAAAAATTCTTCATACAGTGGCCATGATTTATCTCCACAGCTTTTCATGCTGACTTATTATTCTTGGCGAACGACAATGTGTCTCTCCAATGAACAATAATGAACAATGAACAATGAATAATATTGATAATAGATTAATATTTATGATAGTTTTATCTAGAAATACTAAATTTACACTATCCCTAATACGGATTTAACGCTATTTAAACGATATATAAAAGATTTTTAAAATGAGCATGTACGACGTACATTGTACGTGTCTCTTTTAGCAGTCTTTATTGACTATTTGACTTCTTTATCTATAATTCAATAAATTGTTTATTCTTACATAAATTCTTTACTAGAGTTAAAGTAAGCTCTCCATTAACAAATATATGAACAATTTCTGAGATGATTTCTAGAATTTATTTATTGAGCATATCTATGTTTAGAAGAGACCATTTGATTTTGCTTTCAATTACCATTCTAGTTTGGAACTCCATGACCCCGCTAAATTCAACCAGTCAGTCACTTATGATCCTTCCGAAGAACTTGACTTGCCTCCAAGTCTCAATTTTCTGTCTCTGGTGCATGACTATCTTGGCACCAGTCAAAAGTGTGGCCAGTCCGACGGATCAATACTAAAATTTATTCTTGGTGCTGCTAGTGAATACCTTGAAGAAATTCAACCGAAATTTTTAAAAGCTCGAGCATACGTTGCTAATCACGGAGACGTTCATAGTTTACTCGACCAGTCCGTGTATTGTATCAGATCAGTCTTGCGCCGTCCGCATATTGACAAGTCGCGCAAGCCTCTCGATCATAACTGCTCAGAAAAAGTGGGAATCGATTGCTGGATTATTTTCGGATCTCTAATTTTGCTTCTTAGATTTCCATAAATCTTGATCTGATCGATATTCTGCTGCCTTATCTAGCACCGGAACGAGTCCCAGAAATCGATAGTGTTAAAAGTTTGTCAATATCGATTGAAGTATTTTTCATTACCTATTTTCTTTTCTTTATTGATTTTTATCGCCAGCTCAACAATTTGTTACTAGAAATTATTGACATCTTGCCAGAATCCATATTTCAACACGCGTATTCCGAGCAAACAATCAGAGATGCGATCGAGAGCGAATCTCCATTAAATTTTACAATCATACCTCCGTAAATATTTTTTATGTGACCAGGAAATATTACTGATATATAAGTAATTGTGATAATCTTACGAGGCTCAATTAATCGAGCAGAAAATGTCCATTTAAAATTATTCTCAATCTCTAAAATTAAGAAAAATGTCATTAGATCTTGATTCAATTTTTCAAATTTTTTGAATTTGTGATTATAATTTTATTTCATTTAATTCATTAACTGTATTATTTTAACTATAATATTTTATTAACTGCGGGATGCAATCAATCTGTAATCGACTGAATCAGTAAAGAACGACCAACACTCTGTGCACTTCTTCAACTGATTCAACAAATGTATGGCTGCAAACATTGTTGAACTTTTACCCAAGAAAGTTACCTTTTTCTCCTTAATCTCATCTGAGTTTCTGCTATCCTCGTATATCTTTTTTAGACTGTTAGGAGCGCTATTCGTCGAAAAGCTGGTGTAAAGACAATGACACAAAGTACATTCTCTCATCTTAAACCGGAATCTGTATTCATAAGCCTCACAAATCAAGAATCCGTATCGAAAGTACTCTCAAACAAAATACTCCCCAATGCACATCAATCCCAAAAACAATTTTAACAAATACATTTATGTATGGTATTTCAGGCCACTCAAGAACGTCTTTGTCTCAGAGTCCAAACTCTACAGAAAATGTCAGGGATTTCCAGAAACAACAGTGTACGTCATCAATGGCTGAAACAAGAGCTTAAACTTCCGAACCATTAAACATGACGAATTTGTCTTTGATTTCACCGGCTTCATGAGAAAAGATTAGAAAATATGCCAGTTAACCAAGACCGGATTCAACAAATGTATGGATGCAAACATTGTTGAACTTTTTACCCAAGAAAATTACCTTTTTCTCCTTAATCTCATCTGAGTTTCTGTTTCGAATCCAAGGATAGTAAGCGAGAGAAAATCATATTCGATAAGGTATCGAGGAGTAGAAAACTCGGAATTCCTGATTCTCGAAAATTTGAGATATTTTTCCCTAGTGTTATTGGATTATGGACCACTTTTCTTCAATAGTAAACAGCACTCCTCTGCAGTGTTTTTTGTGCTTAATATTTTCTGCCACTTTACAACGGAAGATTTGCTCAACTCCAGAGCAAAAATCATTTTTCAAAAACCGATAGAATGTACCATTAAAAGAGTAATCCAAATATTTTTTTATATTAGGGTGAACCAAAAGTCTTTTCTTATTTTCTACGACTTTTTGTTCAATTGTTTCTTATTACCAAATAAAGATATTTGATATACATGTGTTATATGTTTTTAAAGCTCTGGAACTGCTCTATCACAATATATAATAAAACTTCTAATTAGTCGTTAATATAATTTTTATGATCTTTTAGAAAAATCATGGAAAATTTTGAAATTCGTGTTCTTTTACGCCATTACTGGAAACGTGGCTTAAACGCAACTGCAGCAACAAAGAAGATATGCGAAGTTGAAGGCGATAATGTGGTCTCAAATCGTACTGCACAAAATAGGTTCAAAAGGTTCATCGAAGGCGACATTGACCTCGGAGACCGAAGAAACCGAAACGCGTTTCGAAACTTGTCAAAAATTGCTTGAAAATCCGCGTGATGACCGTTTCATCCGTTGAATTGTAACTTGCGATGAAAAGTGGGTTTACTTCAGTAATCCAGACCAACAAAATCAATGGTTGGACCCCGGACAAATGGCGAAACCGGTAGCGAAACGAGTTCGTTTCTCAAGGAAGGCACTTTTGTGTGTTTGGTGGAATTTCGAAGGCGTGATTCACTTCGAGCTGGTTCCAAATGGTCGTATCATCGACGTTGACCTTTACTGTGCCCAACTTGATCGAATGTATGCGGCACTTGGCGAGAAATACCCCGCTTTGATCAATCGAATGCGAGTTCTTCTACAACAGGACAATGCAAAACCGCACACCACTAAACAAACAAAGGAAAAAATCAAAAATCTCGACACCTTTGAACTTCTTCCACACCCAGCGTATAGTCCGGATCTTGCGCCATCCGACTATCACCTTTTGCGCTCTATGGCACACTTTCTTCGTGGTTGTAGCTTCAATAATCTGACCGAAGTCGAAAACGAGTGTCACCAGTTCTTCGCTTCTAAGAACAAGGATTGGTACCGCAGCGGGATCGCACAACTTGCCCATGGATTGGGTTCAAGCTATAGATTCAAATGGCATTTACTTTGAAACTTAAATGTTTTTTATTTGTTGTAAAATTATGTTTAAATTTTTAATAAAAAATACGAAAAGACTTTTGGTTCACCCTAATATTACTATAAAATCCTGAAAAATCAATCTTATTATTAAAATCTTTCAAGACATTTCCAATATTGACAAATAATTCATCTTTTCGTGTTGCATATGGTCATATAGAGTGATATATGTTTTTAAGTGACGAAAAAAATTCCTCAATTGGATTCAACTGAAGATTCAACATTAAATAGTGATAATTAATGTAGTTTGATGAGAAAAATGTTCATACTAGATTGGTTTTATGGAATTTTACATTATCCATGATTAATTTTTAGATCCGAATGGGTTCATATCTTTGCATCCAATGAGAAATATAAAAAATTTTTTAGTATTATGTACTTCTTCAATTATTTTGTGGTGCAAAACTCCGTGAAAAGAAATTATGGCAAGAAGACTGACGTTTCTACCACGATTAGATTGCACAGATGTATTCATGTGAAGATTGAAACCGGTTTCGTCGAGAATCAGTAGTTCCGAGTTTTCTACTCCTCGATACCTTATCGAATAAAATTTTCTCTCGCTTCCTTGGATACGAAATAGCATCAGAATGACGCTTAAGTCTTTTTCTGGTTATTTCCAAGAATTTCAAAAGGTTGGAGACGGAAGGTTTAGATACTTGAACTCCGTCTCTTTCTAGCATTTTAACAATTCCTTTTTGGGTTAGGGAATTGTCTTGCTGTACGACCTCAGTAATTCTGAGGTATTTTTTCCTGGTGTTATTGGATTTTGGGCGACTTTTCTTCAATAGTAAAAAGCGCTCCTCTACAGTGTTTTTTGTGCTTAATATTCTCTTCCACTTTAAAATAGAAGATTTGCTCAACTCCGGTGCATCAGATATTGACGCTGCAGAATCACATCGTTCACTACACAGGAGATTTTTTTCATTGTTTCTGTAGTAATCTTTGTTCGCTTTTTTCGCACATCATCGCTACTTGCTTCATTTCGTTGAGTCATGCCATGATTATAAAAAAACTAAATTTATAGCACCTGAAGATTGAATTTATAATTAATAATAAATGAATTTATAATTACTAATTCCTCTGTAAATAAACAACAATCAAATTATTAATTATATTAAATTATGTCAGAAGCAAATACTCAAAGTTATTCTATTTTGTCGGAGATCATTACTTCAAAAACAACGAATTCGAGTATGTTTTATACCTATGATTTGTTTTCGATTTCCCCATTGTTTTCCTTATAACCCGACAGAAAAGCATTAGAATATTACATAAAGAATCTTCGATTTTCTCCGGTGTGTTTTGACAGTTGGGCTGGAATCGCTCTCATTTACTACAAGAGATTTGAGTTAAAGTTCAACATGGTAATTGGCTCATCATTATTGTTGAGATTGAAATAATTTATTGCCAATGTCGCTTAAGATGGACAGTAACTCTGAGAGTCTGGACAGTGAAGAAGTGATGAAATGTCTCAATAGTTTCAATCACGCTATTAGTCTCGATCCCGACAACATGACCATCTTAATCGAGCGTGCCTGCTTCTGTTACGAGGTGCATTCGTACGCTTCTCGTATCATCAAAAAGGTGTTTTATTGACTTATTAATTTTATATAAAAAATATAATTAAAGTATTATTATTATTAAAATTGTTTTATTAAGGTGATGCATAAATTTCCGACCATTTTTACTTAAAGCTATTTATTTTTTTAAAGCAAAGTAGCGTACGATTAATCTTCATTAGCATCTGTTGTCTTTTGCCATCTTTGTGACAACAAATAGATACCTTTGGTGAAAAGGTCTTCATCTTTCGAATCAATGAAGTCATCTATTCCTTTCTTGACTTAAGCGCGTGTTTTGAAATGTTGTCCAGCGAGATAAAGTTGGAGAGACCGAGATATATGAAAATCTGTTGGAGTCCGGTGAATAGGGCGGATGCGGCAGAACCTCCCATCCAAGCGCTAAAATTATATTTTTCGTCGGCGACGCAACATGTGGTCTAGCGTTATCATGCAGCAGTGTTACCTTGCGTCCGCTATGGCCCACATATTTTCTTAACTGGCCGATTTTTTCATTCAGCTTAGATAGCTGATCACCAACAGCTCATAATAAAGAATGCCCTTCATATCCCACCACATACACAGAAGGACCTTCTTGTCATAAATATTGTGTTTTGGGGTGGAGTTCCGGGGTCTATCCATTGTCTCTTTCATTGTTGGATTGTTCTGGGTTATACACCCATTCTTTGATCGTTGTAAGGCCAACAGAACCTGTTCCAATTTCTTCCTTCACTTGCAACGCCTTTTTGCCAAGATTAAATTTTTGCCGTCGAAATTACTTAACAAAAAATATTTTTTGGCTTGATGTTTTTTCTGTCTCTGGTATGATATTTGAATGATATTTGTGAATTTAGAAAATTATCTATAGCACAAAAGCCTGAGTCAATGACTTTTAAGGACGTCATTTCCAAACAAAACTGTTTAAGAACAAATCATAAGTTCCAATGTGCTATAATATTTGTTGGAGATTCCTCAATTTTATTCTCAGACCAGCGATTTAATTGACAATATATTTTAGATATAGACGATAATTTTCAAATTATCAATTGATTGTTCATAATCTTATTTCAGTCAATGACGCGAGACATACGGGAATCATTTGTCAAGGTGTGCGAGATTCTCGCCACGACTATGTTAGAATTAGCCAAAGAATCATATCAAATGGCGCTCGACAGCGAGAATTATCGGGATGATAAAGAAGAAAAATGGCTCTATCATTATATGCTATCGAAATGCATGGAGAAATCGGATGATAATACCATAATCGATGTTCTTGACAATCTCAGCCGAGTGAGCCTATTTTGTCCTTATTTATGTCCATGTATCGTTTAAGTAATGATTCATTTTCTGATCTTTCGGTATAAGTGATACTTTCAAAGACGCGGAATACATATTATTTATTTATTAATGAAACAGTCTTTAGATGAATTCTCTCGATGAAAGGTTTTTCTGTAGATATAATTTGAGAAAAAAGACAATATGATTCAATGATGAAACATCTAATTACCTCATTATTATTTAATGTGCTCTTATTACACTCACGGTTTAATATTCAGACCTTGAAGGCTAAAGTAAAACATTTAGCTATAGCAATTTTAAATAGTCAATTCAAAGAAATTTATAATAAAACTCTAGTTTTAATTTTCAATATATATTAGGTTGCGGAAAAAGAAATCCATTATTTTGGCGTGAAATTAAAAACTTTATTTAACATGTTTCGGATTGTCCTCTTGGAGTCAAATATGCACCGTTTTGTTGTATAATTAGTTGCCATTTTGAAGGTAGTTTCATAATGCCTCTCTCGTAGAAGTCTTCGTCCTTATTGGCGAAAAACTGTAGTAATCGATTTTCACAATCGATTATTGATCTCAATTTCTTATCGCTCAGGATATTTCGCAATGCGAGAAAAAGGTGGTAATCACTTGGTGCCATGTCCGGACTATATGGTGGATGCATTAAAACTTCCCAACCAAGCTCCATGAGTTTCTGGCGAGTCACTACAGACGTATGTGGTCTGGCGTTGTCGTGATGGAACACAATACCTCTTCTGTTGTTTCTCATCAATTGCTATCTTCAAACGGTCCAGTTGTTGACAGTACAGATCTGAATTTAGTGTTTGGCCATACGGAAGCAACTCATAATAAATGATTCCTTTCTAGTCCCACCAAATACACAGTAGAACATTTATCAGAATGGGTTATGGGGTAGGCAAGAAGGAAATTGTGTGTTATCATTGGTTCCGAAGCAAATTAGAAGAGATTTCATCAGGAAAATACACAGAGATTTATGTCATCTAGGTATCAAAAAGACAAAGAAGTATATCCAAAATCATTTTATGCTACTAGATTTAGCGAAAGAGGTGCAAATCGTTATAGGAGAAAGTCAGGAATGTATACGCAGAAAAATTCCAAGTGAAAAAAACAAAAGAGAAGTTGATTCAAATAAGAAGTTACGAGTTTTTAGAGTAAGTCGTGATGGATATCGCATATGTGGGTGACAAGAATAGCATGTACCCATATCTATTGGTCATGGTGGACCAGAACTCAAAACGAAGATACCATAGTTCAATGCGTGTTGATAAAATGGATATATAGATATGGGAAGCCAAAAACAATATTAACAGACAATGGAAAATGTTTTACTGGCGGAAAATTTAAAGATTTTTGCAGGGAATTTGGAATCGAACTAACATTTACTAACCAATTTCAACATCAATCAAACGGGTTGGCAGAAAGAACTATTCTAACAGTGAGAGACATGATAGTACCAAGCAGAGGAGACACAGACAAACGATCATGGTGGCAAATTGTTCCGAAGATAGAATTCTGTCTAAATACAACTGATATTGCTCTCAATCTCATTTCAACCATGTTCTTGAATTCGTTTACAGAGATGACGGGCAGTCTCTCCAATGAATGTGACATCACGCCCATTACATTTATTTTCATAAACATTATCAGAACAAAGTGTTAAATGAGCAATATTTTTTATTGAACATATTTTGTGATTGTGATACAATTTTGAATTTTACTGCATTTTAACAATGCATTTTTAGAGTTTTTATATTCTTCAGAATAAGGTACAATTAAGCAATATTTAGGCATATTATCAATATCTAGTGCCACTTCAATTTCTTTCTTAGAATCATCAGGAAACGCAAACCTCTGATTTTTTGAACTATCTTTCAAACGTATTTTATTCAATGTTTCTTTTATATTAATTTCAAAAAATCATTCTAATTTATCAGGGAACTTAGTTTATAAACATTTTCTACAGATTTAAGAAACGTTGAAGACAAGATAAAGACAAAAGTGATAAATTAAGTATCTAATCAGTTTTTTATGTTTTAATCAACAAAAACTGTCCTTGAAATTTTTGAATTTTTTTGTCAGTTCTTTTGGTATTGAAATAAAATGTTTTAATATATATATGTAACAAAATTTTGATAAAATTGATTAAAACTGATATACATTAAAAAAAATGTTAAAGTGGTATATGATGTTTGAATGAAGGGATACAGGGACGTTTGGACGTTGATATTATTTTATTATTATCAGAAGCTTATATTTTATTTATTAATTTTATTTTAGATTTATTAATTTAAATAACTTTTATAATAGTTTATTATGTGGTTATGGAAGCCGATATTTTTATTATTTAGTTTTGTTAAATAGTTTTCAATTTTATTATTAAAAAAGATTCTATTTGTTTATTTTTCAATGTTCAGTGATAATCATATAGTTTTATTTTCAATCAGTTTTTAGTTTTACATTGCATTACATTAATGGAAAAAATTTTCACTTAAATTACTTTTATCGAAATTATTTTCGTCGTAGTATTTTTTATAAAATAATTTTTGTTATTTTTTTATCGAAAATATTTTTGTCAGTGAAATCATTTTAATATAACTTTATTTTTTAATTTTCTACAATTCTTATTCTTCATTTTTTTCAAAAAAACCTAAATTAACTTTAATCTAAAATTTATTTCCAAATTTAAATACAACAAATGAGTTTAAAACAGTCGACAAAATTTTCAAGTACGTTGAAAAATTGAAAATAATTTAAAAATTTTGAGAATTTTTTTTTAATATTTTGTATTTTATTTATTAAAATATTTTGTATTAAAAAGAAATAATATGCTATTAATATGAGAGTAATGTATTCATTATAATAAAGCTAAGAAATAAATAATAAAAAATATCAGCTTCCATATATAAATAAAAATATGTTAACCTAATATAAATGATATTTAAATAGATTTAAAATTAAATTATTAATAAATATAATATCAGTTTCTGTTAATAATATCCATGTCAAAGTATCCGTACTTTCTACTTTCGATCTTATAAGGTTAATAATATTGATGTATACCTCTTTAGCAGATTTTTACTCGTCTATTGCTTGCTTATTAAATAGATCAGTAAAATTCATTTATTCCTTTCTTGTAATACAGTATCCCAGTTCTCTATTCGTATCTTGGTCTCGGTCTTCTTGTTCTATATTCTACTTTCTTCCATTCTTTATTTTCCTTTGTCCACTCTTATATTCCTGTCTTTCAGCTCAAATTCATAAATTTTCTCCTGGATATTTTTTATATTTTCTGCTTTTGTGGCATTTCTCAGAGTCATTTCTCTTGGCGTACGCTAGATATGAAAGTTCCTTTTTTCTAGTTTTTTCTCAACTAGTTTTTCCATTAGTTCATCAATCTTTTTAAATACTTCTGAATTTTAGAACATCGAACACCTGTTGGCTTAAAATCGAGAATAATCTTTGTAACTAATAAATGCCGGAACTATTTTTCCAACAAATCAAAAACTCCTTTGTGTATTAAGGCAAATCTAGTTTATCAATTCAAAGGTCACAAGTGCGAAGCCTTGTACATTGGAGAGACAAGTCGTCATCTCCGCACTAGAATTGAT
>MQRK01219676.1:6972-19184 GCA_001938485.1 Girardia tigrina
GAATTTGTTCGATAGAATTTCGATGGATTTGAATATATATTTTATACATATACATATAATAATAATAATTTTTTAATTTATTAGAAAAAATATATATACATAATTTCAAAATGTTTTCGAATTCCGAACACCATCTTCAAACCGTCCAAGTTAGGAAAATATTTCTCAAAAAATGCGGATAATAACGTCAAAGTTTCTTCGATTTTTTCTTTGATAAGAGATTTTAAAGGATTCTCTTCAACCGTCGGAAAAGATGCAAAGTTCTCATTAACAATATTTAAATTCCATAAATTAAGTTTTTCCGTAAACGTTTTTAACTTGCTGGAGATAGTTTAATTAATTGGATCATCTAATTTGTTTGAATAATATAGTTTTTTGTAAATTGAAAAAATCATCTTATTTTACAAGCTATCGTGGCAATGAAAGCAATCAGTAATTTGAAGAAATTTGATGGTGGGGCGGACGTTGAACGTTCGGATCGACAGATTCGAGTTTGCCATCGAGGTAGAAGGGCTTAAGGAAAAAGAAATCTCATGCTTGGTCATACTGTTGGACGGGCCGGTATACGACACGTGGAAGGGCTTATCGCTGGATCAACAGAGAAAGCGGTCGACGGTAGTCATGTAATTATCCTGGGAAAAGTGCATCTACATGAGATTCTATTTGGCGGTATGAACCTGGGGCCTGTTGGAGCAATTGTAATTGAAAGACTGCCTGCAGGTTTCGATGTCATAGTGGGAAACGATGTTATTCTCAAACGTGGACTGACAATACGGATAGACGGTGATGTTTGTATAAAATTTAGCAGTAATGGAGCAAAATTGGAAGCTATTACTGCAGCAACTGGCGTGAAAAGTGGAAGACATTTGCAGATAAAAGAGGATGATTTTGAAGCTCAATTTTTTGCGGAAAGTATTGGAGCACACGAGGGAGATTTGTCGATGATTATCCGGTTTGGAGAACCTCATGTGTCAATTATAATATTATCCATGAAGATAAAGAGCCATTTCAAGATGAATGAATGGGTAAGCGAAGGTGTTCTGATAAAAAGGGATGAAAAGCGAGACGGGAAGATTCGTAACATGAGACCGTTGATGGGAGTGCTTCAAGTCAAAGGCAAAACGACACGAATACGACCGGTATTAGACTACAGGTTACTGAACGAACAAATTCTTAGCTATCTGGGCAGCAGTTATGCCAGTTGCCAGTCACGATTACGGGAGTGGAGAAAATTTGGACCCAACTGCGCTATAATGGATTTAAAAAGGTAAAAAAGGTAATATCGTTGAAGACACTGCTTGATTAAGGAAAGAAGACCATACAATCCATATTAATATAAGTGAACTGGATGCCGCCATAAGGGGAATAAACTTGGCAATAACCTTTCATAAGTTCAAGCTGATGACGGACTCAGCAACAATGTATGGATGGCTCATGGCAGTATTCAATAATACACACAACCCAAGAACCCGCACGTTATATGAACATTTGGTACGGCGAAGACTCGATATCATGAGAGAGTTGAAAGATCAAGAAAAACTGGAATTGGTGAAATCTCAATTGAATATGGCAGATTGTTTCACCAGGGTTCCAAAACAATGGTGCGGGTACGGAAACCCCCTAAGTATCTGGATGATTATGAGATTTGATCTGGAGATCATGGGGGAGTGTAATTAATTGGATCATCTAATTTGTTTGAATAATATAGTTTTTTTGTAAATCGAAAAAGTCATTTTATTTTTCAGATAGTGATAATGTTCTCCTGATCACCTTGTAAATTTAAATTTAGACTGTTTAATTTATCGTAAATGTCACTCAAAAATGCAACTCATAACCATCAAACATCATTCTTCAGGAAAGGAAAATGAATCTCTCCGCTATCAATAAATGCGATAACTTCATTTTTCATTAAAATAAGCGATTTAAAACTTTTCCTTTTGACAACCATCTGATTTCAGTGTGATACAATAAATTCATATAATCGGAATCCATTGCTTTTTTTTATTGATTGCTTTTGAAGATTTGATCGTATATTTTCAAAATAGCTTATTGGATTGCACATCTACTCCCGATGATTTGTCTCAATATGGTAAAATAGTTTACTTGGTAATACTGCATCGTTGCGGAGAGTCTTTCGGCAAATTATGCAAAACGGCAGTGATGGATCATTAACAGATTGTATAAATCCATACTTAAGATAATCTTCATTGTATTTTCGTTTTTTTGCCGGTTGATTTTACGATTTTCTTATATTCACTATTTTCGTTTGGATTTTGTTTATCACTGGCACCTTTCCTGATTACAAATCTCTCCATCTAATTTTGAGAGAATTTAGAAAACATAATATAAGTGCGTTTCTTAACAATGTTTAATTAAATTACCTTGAGTAAAAAGTGAGTGAGAATCTCACTAAGAATAAAATATAAGCACATGATTCTTGTGCCACAAACAAATTATTTTTCACTGTTTTGTGTGATAAAATAACAATAAAAAGATACAAAAAAATCTTTATTGTTTTGATTAGAAAAATGCGTACAATTCTGATTATTTAAACAATTGTCAATATACTTTGTTTCTCAAAATTTAATATTGACTTTTTGTTCAAATTTATTTTTGGTCCTCAGTTGCGATGATTGACAAGATGTGGGACAAACAAATATTAATTAAATAAATAAAGAAAAAGTTAAAGAAAATTATATATCACATTTCGTTGGGCGGCATTAAGTAAATTAACATTAGTAAGACGGCACATTTGAACTACCTAAAAGGACGGATGTGGTCATTTTGACCACATACCTAACAATTGATGATTTTTCTTCTCATTTTTATTTTCACTTACAGAACTGTGTCAAGTCAATAAATTCGATTAAATGTGGCATTTATAGTCACTTCCAGGATCACACACACGTAAATTATGGAGGCATAGTACTGCATTAGATGTTATTTTTCGTTATTGGCTAATCCAACTTTTGAGTCCGATAAGCGAAAAATTTTAAACTATTATTCATTAAATATTTTCAAGAAAAAAATTATTTGATTTTTAATTTGATTAATTATAATTATTTTTGATTAATTATAATTATTTTTGATTAATTATAATTATTTTTGATTAATTATAATTATTTTTGATTAATTATATGAATAACATGATTCTTTAATTATTGTTGTCAAAAATATTTTTATTGATCCACGGATGAAATTTAATTTTCAAACATTTATTGATTATTGAAGTTTTATCAAGCTTAGCTATACATAAAGTATTGACACTTTTGCTCTTATTATAGGCATAGAGAGATCATATGCACAATCATTATTTCATCCATGCCTCGTCGTTACATACCAGTTCAGTCATATGCCGAGAAGAGCGAGTCATCAAGTGAAGATGAAATCTTGCCATTGAGAGTGAGAATAAAGCGTGGAATTCTACCAACCAAGGGAAGTGGATTGTACAAAAATGTTCGCTGCGCACCCAGAATTTTTCGCGGCGCACCGGTTGCCCGATTTTCGAGGATACAATTCAGGGGTTAACTGATGCATCCTTAAACTGTTGCAAGCTACTACCTCTAGGAAATAATAACATAGTGTATGAATAAATTTCCACTGTGTAAAATACAAAAAAACACGTTTTTATGCTTTTAATTGATTGAAAATTTCAAACTAAATGAAGTTAAAGTAAAGTAATTAAAAATGAAAATGAAACTGAAAAGTAAAATGTTAAATAAAAATGAATGTTTCTTAAGAAATTCTAGAATCTTTGAGAGTTTTTTGAACTGACAACCTTGTATAAACCATTGATGGCAATTGAAGAGTTTCTCCGTTTCTCATCATCACGTGAATGTATGGAAGATAATCGTTTACTTTGGGAACGAAAGAAGAAATATTTGTTAGTTAGTAACTTGTTTAAAAATCCCAAAGTCCGAAAAGACTTTCTACCAAATATAAAGGTTTTCATTGAAGGAAATATTTGAAAATTGTTTTTCGCAGATTTAGGCTCAATTTGATAAAGTTTCGTTAAAATTGTTTTGGATTCATAAATATTCAGCTTAACTACAGATGCTGCAAATAAATCATTAAAGGCCGCAAGAAAACATTGATAATATAAAAAATTACAATTCATCGAATTTTGAATAACGGCATCCTGCAAAAAAGCAATATGTGTCAAGAAATAACAATTTGGATTTATATACTCCTTTTTATCTACTAAAGTATTTTTTGTGGAACGTCGGAATGTCAAAATCTGAATTGCTTGATAACTTGGAACTGTCTTTTGGATTCCACTATTTAAAATATGCTTCTTATTTGTTTTTGGAAGTTCTAGATAACTTGAATTTGTCTTTCGAATTTCGTTTTTATAAACATTCTTCGGATCCTCTAAATAACTCGAATTTGTCTTTCTAAGTTTGTTTTTATAAACATTCTTTGGATCTTCTAAATAACTTGAATTAGTCTTTCGAAGTTCGTTTTTATAAACATTCTTTGGATCTTCTAAATAACTCGAATTAGTCTTTTGAAGTTTATTTTTATAAACATTCTTCGGATCCTCTAAATAACTCGAATTTGTCTTTAGAATTTCATTTTTATAAAAATTCCTCGGATCCTCTAAATAACTCGAATTAGTCTTTTGAAGTTTATTTTTATAAACATTCTTCGGATCTTCTAAATAACTCGAAGTTGTCTTTAGAATTTCATTTTTATAAATATTCATCGGTGTTACTTGAGAAGTTTTACCTCTCTTGAGAATGTCATTTTTATAATAATTCTTCTGATTTGCTTGAGAAATTCGATTGGCCTTTCGAGTTACACCTTTTTTAAGATTCTTCTGACTTACTTCGGAACTTTGATCTGTCTTTAGGACTTTACTATTTAAAACGGGCTTCTGATTTGTCATCGGAAGTTCAATTATATTGGCTTGAGAACTTTGATCTGACTTTTTGACAACGGTATTTAAAACAGGCTTCTGATTTGTCATGGGAAGTTCAATTATATTGGCTTGAGAACTTTGATCTGACTTTTTGACAACGCTATTTAAAACAGGCTTCTGATTTGTCTTTGGAATTTCTTTTCGGAAAACGTTCTTCTGACTTGTATATAAACCTCGATCGATATTTTGAATGTCACTTTCAAAAATATTCTTCAGATTTGATTGACGAATTCGATTTTTCTTTCGATTTCCACTATTATAAACATTCTTATGGTATTCTTGAGATCGTATATCTGTTGCCTGAATCTTTCTCTCAGTTCCGATCTCAGATACACATGTTATTGTTGTAAAATCGATCAAATCTACCACTGTCAACTTTACAATCATTAAATATGAATGTAAAAAGTATAAATAGGCATCTATTTTTTTCTGTTTTACTGAATACTTCTGCTGAAACGCTGACGATGTCGAGATCTGTTTATATATTTTCGAAATTAAATTCGGTCCGTTTGTAAAACTATTTGAATCTTGGAAACTTTTAGAAATATTCGTTGAAAGAGTATTTCCGGTATTAATTCTATTGGTTTTCCGATCATAATTTTGGTTGTAAGGAATCGAATTCGACGGTAGTTCAATACCAGATTTGCTGGGAAATAAATTATTATTTGTTTTATTGAAGTGAATCACATTTGATTGTAGAAACATACTATTGAAATTTCCCAATGGGAAATCTTTGTCATCTGTCGAAGCCAATTGTATTATGGTCATAGGTTTATTAATTTCTCTAGCGGACAATCTGATAGTACTAATTGTTTGCTTTTGATGATCTCAATCAATCAATCTTTGATATAACACAATAACTGAACTGATTCTTTTCATAATAAATAAATTTGGATCTTTATCAATCACGGGAAACGTTTTTTCTCTATTTGGTCGTTAATTGTTTTACAGTTTAAATACTTTAATAATCATCCATATAGATTATTGATTGGAAATTCTTTATATTAATGAAATCGATTAACTATAAAAACGTTTATTAGAATGTTTTACTTATCCAACTATATATAGCTTTGGCGGATCCAGGGGGGGTTGGCTAAGGTGGCTGGCCACCCCCTCTTGTTTATTGTCATAAAAACAACTTAATCTTTTTGCATCATAAATAAACGAGCAAAAAAGGAATGTAGTTAAGTGTGCTGAGAAACTCTGTTTTATTTTTTACAGAAATAGTGATTCAAGACAAGATATAAATATCAACTTCATTTTGGAATCTTAAAACGAAACTAATTATGATAAGCGTGTGATGTCGGTATTATCTCGTTGGGCGCTGTTACTAATAAACAAACCTAAGCAACTGCTTAGGGGCGCCAATCAAAAAATAGCGCTTGATTTTTTTGGAAAATATAATCCAATATAAGCAGCTGCTCTGCAGAATGCAGTTTTTCATTTTTGAAAAGATTAAAAACATGTTTAAGATCAACTATAAAAGAACGCTTTATTGATTTTATCATTAGGAACAGATTTTACGTTAAATTTAGATTCTTCCAATATAATTGATGATTTTTCTGGAAAAAAATTAAAACAAATATTTTAATATGTTAAAGAAAGTAAAACAATCATTCTGTCGACTGTGTGAGTGTCAGTATCCCACTACATCAATCAAAAGGTCTTCTTTAGAAAAGTTCATCATCTGTATTAGATAATACGATAGTGAACGTCTCCTCAGTAGACTCAGAGTGTGTCTCATAACAGTCATTAGATTTTGTTATTAATTTTATATTATTTTTTATCCAATGAAAAGTTGTTAAGTTATAATAAACACACACACACATCGTTCGTCTTGGAGCTTGTTGCACACTGACACAACCATGAAAAACAAAAAGGCTCAATGATTACAATATTTTCAAGATGTTCATAATGTTATGAGAAAGATTATGACTCGCTTATAAAAATTGTATGATACACATTTTTTTAAAAAAAGAAAGATTCGTTTTATGAAAGATGGTAAAGACAGACAATACACACAAATCACACATAAATCACAATATCATAATGTTATACAAAATGATCAAAGTAATTAAATAAATGTAAATATGTACAAAACATTCATTATTATCTTACACTACCGACATCAAGTTCATTCGGACTCCTTGAGGTTCGAATTTATACAACCGACATAGGTAATCCGCCTGACTCTTGATCCAATGTAAGGTAATGATAAGAAAAATCGTCATTGATAATATGATCATGCCAAACACAAAATAAGCAGTTGAAACTGAGTCCCAATAAAACGTTTTGAATCGGAAGGTGGTTTGGACCTGTTTTGTTTTATTATCTAAATTAATAAATGTATGATTAGATATGAATAATTATAATCAGTGTCCTTTATGATTTCATTAATATTTTCGGTTTTGATCTCTTGTTGCTCCACGAAAATAAGTGTCCATTCTGAATTACTTTTATCAAGAATATAATAATTGATTTTTATATAGTATTCCTCTTCTTCTTCTAAGTTAGAAATGGTAATCTTGTTAGTATAATGATTGAGTTCAGCTGTTCTTGTTATTCCCATGAAGATACAATAGATTATAACTTTTTCATTTTCTTTTGAATTTCTTGAAAAATGTATATTATTGCCATTTATTCTAATTGTTACTTTGTTTGTTTCGTTTGTTATAAAGATTTCATATGTTTTTTCATGTGTTGGCATCCAAATATTTCGAGAATAAGTTAAATTATTATATAGATAGGCTTCAAGATAAGTTATTGATATTATATAAGTGTTACCAATTATTAAATCATCGATAATAATGAAGGGTTTTTGAATGGATAAGGTGACCGTAGAGTCTCTTGAATTCACAATATATTTCACTAGTAATCTGGTATGTTCAATTGGTTTCCATCTGATCACAATACTTCTCCATGTGGGTTCTATAATAACATTTTCTTTCTGTGGCTGAGTCCACACTATTATTTGGTAAATGGTATTGGGTTTATTATTATTTTTTAAATAATCATTCCAATATTGGATTTGAAACTCAAAGGATTGATTGCTGTTAAGATTTCTTATTACTGTTGTTTTTACCTCTGAGTTTACCACTTTAGTCTGAATTTCACCTTTACGGGAAAAAGATAGTTCATATTTTTCCATTTTAGAACATAAACACTCAAAAGTTATTAAGTTCGAAGAAGATAAAATTTTTAATTGATTAGGAGTTTTCATCTCTGTTTTTGCTGGTTGAAGATTGATATAAAAAGCATTTGACAATGGTAAAGAGATACACAAGATCCACGGAATGATGGACAAAGCGTTACACCGACCAATTTTATTCACTACTTTTACTTTTGATTCATTACTGTTTTTCTTTTTATTTGATCTTAAGTTATATCTAGGTTCTTCGTGTTTTTGAACATTTTTACAACGATTAATATGAACAATGATAGTTTCAACTTTTTTATTATGTACCGATTGTAGCTTCACGTTTAATGCCTGTTGTACCACAAACTCTAAATGGTCCTTTATAAGGTCTTTGTAATTTTGATGACAAACCTTTCTTTGGTTCTGGTTTGTGCAAATAAACTAAATCACAGATCTTTAAATCGTGTTCTTTTGTTTTCTTATCGTATGCTACTTTATATGATTCTTGGCTATATTTAATATTTAAACCGGCTCTTTTCCAGGCTTATTGTACATTATTGTTTTATAATCAGGGTTGTCGATATATTGTGATATAGGTGGTTTGTAATTTAAATCAATCGGCATATTATTCTCTCTTAAGTACATTAAATAGAAAGGTGTCTCGGCAGTGCTTTCATTTACTGCATTGTTATAAGCAAAACAGCAAGATTTTAAATGTTCATACCAATCATCCTGATTGCTACTCGTATAAGAAGCCAAAAGATTCAAAAGTGTACCATTAAATCGTTCAACTAAACCATTTGTTTGTGGATGATAAGCTGTTATATTTTACGTTTCAATTCCAAAAATTTCTGCGGTCTCTTTCATCATTTCACTCATAAAATTTGCTCCTTGGTCTGTTAATAGTTTTCGTGGGGCTCCATATTTAAAGATAATCTCTTCCACAAATATTTTTACAATCGTAATAGTTTTCTGATCAGGAATAGGAAGCCCTTCCGACCACTTCGATAGATAATCACAAAAAGCTAAAATATATTTATTTCCATTTTTGGTTTCTGGTAGTGGTCCTACGACATCCATCGATACAAATTCCATTGGCGCTGCCGGTACTGGCCTCGGTCTCAATGGTACTTTAAATTTATTTCCAGTATTTTTTCTTGCTAAACAGATTTTGCAACTTTGACACCATTGTTTGACATCTTCTTCAATTGTGGGTCAGTAATATTTTTGTTTCAATCTTGAAAGTGTTTTTCTAGCAGATAAATGGCCTCCTAATGCACCATCATGGTAGTGTAATAGTAATGTTTGTCTATGATTCTTTGGTATCACTAATAATTCGTTTTTGCCATCATAATATTTAAGTACATCTTGATATACAAAATGCTTTTTTCCTTGTTCGATTAAATATTTTAAATGTTTCATTTAAGATATAGGTGTTGCATGATTTTTAATATCTTGAATACTCTCGTCCAAATCTTGATCTGTTTTAAACTTTTCAAAGTCAGTTAATTCTCGAACTGCACTAAATACATTGTTTTTTTATTGGTATACTAGTTTCAATATCATTGTTTGGTTCATTTAACCTTGATAGTGCATCTGCATTATCATTGGCTTTACCAGTACGATAACGAATTTGAATATTGTATTCTTGGAGTTTCAATGCCCATCGAATTAATTTGCTAGCGGAATCTCTGTGACTCATTAACCACTGAAGAGGGCTATGATCTGTGTATAGAATAATTTCTTTTCCATAGATGTACTGTCGAAACTCAGTAACTGCAAAAATAATTGCTAAAGCTTCTTTTTCGATCGTGGTATACCTTTTCTCATGAGGTTTTAAGGTTCGACTCGCATAAGCAATTACATGATCTTTTTCTCCCTCTTTTTGTTGGCCTAAGACTGCACCAAGTGCATAACCACTTGCATCAGTCATCAATATAAAAGGTTTTGACATATCGGGACAACGTAAAATTGGTTCATTAATTAACTTTTGTTTTAATGTTTCAAAAACATTTTTTGATCATCATTCCAAACAAATTTAATATTTTTTCTTAATAACATATTAAGAGGATTTGCAATATGAGCAAAAGTTTTTATAAATCGTCTGTAGTATCCAGCAAGTCCCAAAAACTGTTGAAGTTCTTTAATATTCTTCGGTGGTGAAAATTCTTTCACTTTTTTAATATTATCATAGCTGGGTTTTAATTGATTTTTTGATATACGATGTCCAACATATACTACTTGTGTTATTCCAAAACTGCATTTTTTTGGTTTAATTTTTAATCCAGCCATTGCTAATCTTTCCAATACGAATTTCATGTTCCTATTTCATGTTCTTCATAAGTTTCTGAAAAAATAATAATATCGTCAACATGATGAATGTCCATTAAAGTAAAATCCATCCATCTTTGAAAAAATGCAGGTGCTACGGTTAAACCGAAAGGTAAGACATTAAACTCATATAATCCTTTGCCATCTGTAAATGCAGTTTTCATTTTATCTGCTTCTTCTATTCCAAATTGCCAATATCCACAATGTAAATCAATTGTTGTAAAGATTTCAGAATTTCCCATTTTATCATACATTGTATTGATTAATGGTAAAGGATAAGTGTCTTTTCTCGTCACTGTATTTAATTTTCTATAATCTACACAAAATCTTTGTGATCCATCTTTCTTTTTCACCAGCACTATAGGTGATGTACATGGTGAGAAACTGGGTGGAATAATATCAAACTTTAACATTCCTTTAATTTGTTTTTGAGCTTCAGTCTGTAACGCATATGGGATTCTGTAAGGTTTTTGCTTGACCGGAGTTTCATCCAACAATAATATTTCATATTCCATAATATGCGTTCTTCCAAAATCATATTTATGTTTTGCGAATACTTTATCATATTTTCTAAGTAATGCCGTGAACCTAGCTCTCTGACTTTCTGTTAAATTTGGACTTGTTACTACTGGTGGATCATATCTTTTTACACCTGGAGGAATACTTTTTGGAATTTTTACTTCCTGTACTAAGGATTCAGTTCCAATTCTCGTTTGTGGCTGTATGATTTTTGGTTTTACATCAAAATTGGCAAACCTAACTGTTATCGATTTTTATGAGACTGATACTATTTCGCTACACATTTGAATATCATATTTCTTCATAAACTCCTCATTTGGTTGAAAAAGTAGATCTCCTTTGATGTGACTGACTACATCTGCATGATATACTAATTCTGCTTCATAAGGAATTTCTAAATTTTCGCTGATAAACACATCGGTTATTCTATGCAAGATTTTTCCATCAGGTATAGATACCAAATTTTGGCTTTTTAAATCTAGAGAAACACCTTCTAACTGTTGCAAAACATCCATACCAAGCAATAATGATTCTGGGCAACTTTTTGAAATTAGTACATTTGTTATAATAGTCTTGCCACCAATTTTTATTGACACTTGTACAGTTCCTTCAATAGCGAGATAATGACCCGTAACTGATTGTAATCTTTCAATACAAGGTGCCAGATTTAATTTTTCAGATACCAGAAGCATCTTTTAATCAACAATTGTGACTGCTGAACCCGTATCAACTAAAGCTGTAATATATCTATCATTTAATAAAACAGTTATTGTTAATCTTTTACCGAATTTAGTTCTTACAGCAAAAACATAATTACTTGGTAAACCCTATTGATTTCTTATTTCAACTTCTCTTTTTTGTTTGTCCTCTGAATTTAAAGTTTCAAGATTTGGATCGACGGGTTTCATTTCCTTAAGTTGTAAGAATGGATAGTAATTCGGTAATGGTCCAAAACTTGTCATATTGAATGGTGCATTTGAATTTAACATTTCTTGATTCTTTATCATTTTTAGTTGATTCTCGTAATCTTTCCACTCGCTTTAAGATATTGTTGATGTGTTAAATTGCTATTACTTAGTAGGGGAAAAATGTATGTTCTCCACCACCCACCCCGGGGGGGGTAGTCCTTAGTTACCGTGGTTGCCATGGCAACGGCCGCGCTTACCATGGCAACGGTCGCAATCATCATAGCAACGGTCGCGGTTACCATGGCAACGGTCGCGATCACCTTGGCAACGCTTCTGATTGGCCGCCGGGCCCCTAGCAACGGTCGCGATCACCTTGGCAACGCTTCTGATTGGTCGA
>MQRK01219679.1:10841-37130 GCA_001938485.1 Girardia tigrina
TATCTGTCAAGAAATACCTTATTTATTTTCATACGATAGTTCAAAGTTAAGTTATACGCGATTGAAATGTAAGGTGTGAAGTTTGACCCGTTTCATATCGAACAACCTAATATTAAAATCTTTAAAATATGATTTGCGATTACACAGTTTGAGGACCAAGTCAAAACTAAGCAAACTAAGCCCTTTATCATACCTCCTCTATACTTTTCTTCACAAAAGCTCTCTGGTGCTGTGCACAGACCTTTATATCAGACAGTATTGGCAAAGCGCAGTGTCAGTCAAGTGAATTAGAACAATATTAAACTATAAATAAACTGTAGAAAGTGTTTGACAATGTTAATATTTATTGTTGATGATTGAATTAGGGCATGGCATATTGTATAATATTAAATAAAAGTAAATATAGCAACCCATTTTAGTGTATATAATAATTTAATGAGTTTTATTTTTGGCTTTGGATATTAACTTAAAATTTGAAGAATATTCACCGTTTTGTAGCCTCCCTTCCTTTTGATGGTTTTCATAAATTTATATTTTATATTTTGATAAATAATACTCTGAAGTTCTTATACATTAATACAATAATGAATCAAATTACATGTAAAATAAATTTAATAAAAAACAATTAATATTTATAATTTTCAATGGTTTTATATTTAAATGTCCGTAAAATAATCCAAAAAAGAAGAGATAGAGATGTAATTTTTAAATTTAAAAGATTATTTAATGCTTTCCTATTCTGAACCAAGATTTGTAACATAGTCATGGAGGGGGTAAGAGTTTTATGTAGAGGATATGAAAACTAATGAGTGTACCATGGAGAGAAAGGATTTTGAGTTCCCTAAATCAGTGATCTGATTTTATTATCATTAAGTATATTAAAATATAACATTTTTTTCTGAATTTAAAAATATTTATTTATAATTTTAACATTTATATAAAGAAATATAATAGAAATGCTTCTTCAGACAGAGGAACGTATTGAATTTCGGCAATAGTAACGAATGCTTAGGTAAATTTATTTGCTCCATTTACTTTGAATTTTCAAAATTTACAAAAAATACATTAATTTTTTATGAAAACAACTTTGTAACTTATATCTAAAATATCAATGAATTTTAAATAGTTGTTCTGGATTTTCTAGCACACGACTCAAGTGTCTCGCCTTGAATGACTTCCCTGATTCATATCCCAGCAATACTGTTTAATATGGCATTATTAAGAAATTGTTTTACATTCATAAAATTCTATTTTCTTTAGAACTTTTGTTTTCTAAATTTTCTTAGACAAAAATTCAAACTTTAACTGTTAATCGAATTGGGGCTACATCAATCTTCACATACAGAGCCATGAGGATATACGGATTTGGCATGAAGGATATTGGATGATCTGGATCGAGTGTTGTAATACTTTCACCAGTTTCATTAAGAAAAATATTAAAAGTTTTAAGGTTTCTTTTGCAAGATTTGTAATTTATAGAAATTTTAAAGGACTGGAATAAATTTCTGAAGAGTTCCTTGGAGCGAAATATAACTTTTCGAAAATTAAATAAAAAGATGAACTAGATAGTTCGCAGTATTTTTTTTCGATACAAAATGCAGAGATCATCATTTTGATGCCGAAAGTTTCCTTCACATCATCACTTTTTGGTAATGTTTGAGAGTTGGAATCTTGAAATGGAAATTAAAAACTTTAACGTTTTTGGCTCAACACATATTTGACGAATCAAGCAAAATAACAAAATGTTAGCCATTGAAAAAAGCACCTTGTACCAATCGTTTCATGATCAATTTTGATACAATACTCAAAACGTCGTTTGAGTACCTGACCACGATCGAGGAAAGATTTTTTGGCTGGACACCTAGATTTTATCTGAAATCATTCACCAGCATCTTTCTCATTGTTCTTGTACTCATCCAAAAGGATGATATATTTTTTATTTCCTGACTTGAATACGTAGTGTAATTTTTCGTAGTGTTAATTTTTCGTAGTGTTAATTTTTCATAATTCTCAGTAGCCAGGCTCACTTTTCAACATCTGATGATCCGGTAAACTTGAACCATTTGAGAATATTTTGTTAAGAATCTTTTTGTAATTTTCCAGGGTAACCCAGTTTTTATGTTCTGTCCTATCTTGAAAAATTGATTCTTTCAAGTCTTTCTAATCAATGATGTTTTTAAGTTAACAATTTTTCTAACATAAATGATAACTGATTCTTAAGGAGATTTCGACTAAAAATTGTTAAAAGAACACCAAAAACATATCTAGATCGCAAAGCATTTCAGTTGGGATATTTCATTATTGTTTTTAAGAAAAACGAACTTCAATAATGGTCATTCGGCAAGAGTGACAAAATGTCTGTTTGTCCCCACTATTTTTCCACAACGGAATATTTAAGACTTCCCATTTACGAAAGTAATCTCAAGTTAAATTGGTCTACTTTTAATATTTTATTATTTATTTTACTGAATGATTATATTTTCCTCTATGAAATCGTTTTTACAAAGCATGTCCCTTGGTTTATCAACATTTGATCTTTCAGATCGCAGTTCTAAAACTTAATTTTCAGTGAGAGATAAAATATTCGTTTTTATCTGATAATTAATCAAAATTATTATATGAAAATAATTATTTATTTCAATATTTATTTATTATACAGAGAATATCTGTCTATAGAAACTCATTATATTTGTGTCATTTAAACAATAAAATAATTCATCTAACGTTTTGTCAGTCAAATTCTAATATTGCTTTTGTTTTATACTTTTATTTCCATTTTTTTAGTTACCAATTTACATTACATTCTTTGGCGCCTTTTTATTCTTCTGAAATTTAAAAATTAAACCATATCAATATTTGACTCTCTTAAAACCTGGAATTTTTATATAAAGTATTACTATTAAATGTTAAAATAATTATCTGGTCATAGACAACTAAATACAACTGATTTAATATGTACGAGAATATCCGTAGTTCATCCAAGAATGCCTCGGGAATACATATGATAGAAAAATAGCAAAGCAATGAAGTATATCTAGTATCCAAGAATACATATAATCCTTTTTAAAATTTGCACCATTACCCGATTTTGGTTTTCTCATAGGTAGCCAAAAATCATCAGAAAACATTTAGGCATTGATTGCATCATTAAAATGAAATCTCTCTTACAATATCTTTGCAAGGTATGAAGGCGTAATATCAGGGCTTAATGATAGAATATTAAGGGATATGAAGCCTTAGCACTTTATGGCAGATACGGAAAGAGCATTTTCAACAAACAGCTAAAATAAAGAATTACTGTATGGTTCTAAATGAAACGTTAGCTGCAATCATCCCAGAAGTTGCTTGAACAGAGTAAGCACAGGCACGCGGGTCTTTCTTGCTCTCTCGGATAATGACTTTCTTGCCTCGTTCTGACAGCTTTCCTTTACGGCCAAAATATCCTTTGCGTAAAGTAGTAGTTGAGCCTTTAGCTTTATTAACACAAGTTACATAAATTGTTCCTTCATTTCCCCTATTCTCAAGAATGAATCATTTTCATGTTAAAAAGATAATGTCTGTCTCTGTTTAATATTTTGATCAACCTTGCCCAAAATCCTCCTGTATACTCCCTATCATGTTTTAATGAGATATAAAAGAATCGACTTGGAAACCAGAGACTCTGTCGCTGTCTTTGCAGGAGTCTCCTAAACGAAGGAGAATTATTAAATTAAAGTTATTCATTTTGTCATAATAATTATCGAAAATTAATCACCTCATTTTTTTCAAACATAAACAACATTTTTTGTAAAGGATGAAAAAGAAAGAAAGAATATTAATAATACATTTTTAATATAGTGAAATTTTAAGAAATATGAATGGAAAATAATAGTTAAAAAAACCTTAAAACTACAATAAAGTTTTAAAAAATATAAATAATCTCTCATCAAATATTTATCAAAAATATTTAAATACATAATTTTTTTTTGTTTTTCTATACATTTTTTTTGACAAAATTTATTTCAATAAACAAGTTTGTGTTGAAATAGATTTAGTGCATTCCGACACGTCTGCTCTGATACGGAATTGAGCGGGGAGCATTGGGACATCCGGTTTCACGCCAGTACTGTGAGACGCCAACTATTGCGATTGTTCATCCGTCTCATTAGTCAGAACTGATCTGGTGTTGAAGCAAATATCGAGTCGAAAAACTTTGAGTTATGACACGAGAAATCCATCATACATAAGAAGGGGGTCCCTACCTCCGCCATACATAACGGTACAATCACAGTGAACTTACTAGAGTGGGGTCAGTGATCCTCCGTAAAGTACCTCTGTCATAACGGCCAGTACCCACAACAGCGAACACACTGATGTGAGGTCAATGAACCTTATATAACACAACACACACAATGCTCTCTCTGTCAATATGAATCCTCAATATCATCAACACAAATCATGATCAGCCCCAAAGACCGAGTCAGATTCACAATCATCGAAGATTGGCACCTCTTGCTGCGTCTCAATTATGGTTGTCGGTCGTGGATATCGTCATCAAATCTATGGACGTTTCATCTCTGCCGCGGGTCCTCGAATGCCGCCCAATTCATATGGGACCACCGTATACTTGACTTCACACATGGGTTAGCAATTGACTTGATCCTATGTCCTAAATGTAAACCATTAAGGTTAGTTTCATTGATGGACATCCATGCACCAAGAGCATCAACAATGAAAGTATCTAAGACAACATTAAACCCGCAACTTACGGTAATAGCTTCAAGAAGATAAAAATACTTGTCTACATTTTTGATGTCAGCGATCTCAAGATTGTGCAATGTGTCATAACGGCACTTGACATTAACAAGAAACAGAGTATTTGAATCTTCAAAGTAAACTTGCAGATTAACACGATCCGTTGAGTGGAAGTACCGGTATGTCTCATTCACACGAAAGACCGCACCAGAGTGCATTCTGATTTCTGCTGCAACGATATCAAATACATCATTGTGTCTTGCATTCCAGAAGTTACTCATTGAATAGCAACCATCAAGAACATGCGCAAGGGTCTCGTCATCAGAACAACCTCTATGGCAGGGTACATGATAGTCCATCCAGGGACGACACCTCACAGGAATCATATATGATCTGGCCAAATGAATAAATTCCCATTCAGCATTTGTAAGTGGACCAGCATAGAATGGCGAGGTGGAATAGGCAGATTTAGATAAGGCAGACGAATACCTTCCAGTACATCCCACTGTAGCAAATATGAGTTCGAAATACAATTATCATTAAGACAAGAATTGTTACTATATATTTATCATTATTTATTTTTCGAAATGATATTCTTCGAACAATCATTAAAAGAAATACAAAAAACTGCAAAAAAATCTTTTTTAATTATTTGATTATTTTCTTTTTCAATTTTAGAAAAACAATTATGTGCAAAATGTAAATTTTATGTAAAATAAATAATAGATCAATAAAAAATTACAAAATTTAAATTATGAAGAGTTAATTAATTAATTGAGTAAAACAGATTTAATTTATTTGCATAATTTGCCTGATCACGGATCCAAAAAGCAAAAATCGGTTTATTACTGAGATTATTGCAGCTCTTAGTGGAAAAGGGTTGAAGAAGCCTTAAAAAAGGTTTTCTTTCATATTTATCTGCATGGAGCCAATATGGAAGGTCAATTCTCCCAAACACTCCTCCCATATCAATTATTGAGAAACTATATAAATGTTGTTTCCTTCTCCCACTAATCTTCTTATATATTATAACTATCGTAGACCATTGAAAAGAGGGCTTGGAACATGAGCTGCATGTTAGAAATAATTTCCATTGATGTCCATAGTTACTCGACTCCCAAAATTGGGAAAAGTTTGACCGCCGACAAATAGCAAATTTTACTGTCCCAGTATACTATTTGCGATGATGTTTATTATGCTTTACGTCGTTGTTCTCTTAAGTATCTTGATGAACTGATAACAGATTGTAAATAGCAGAACTCCGCGACATTATAATCCTAGTCATTTCCAGCTCCTTTGACATTGGTTTTTTCGTTCCAATTTTGATGTTTATTAAGAAAATTACTATGATTTCCAATACTTTTATTTACATCACATATCGAAAAGGTTTGTAGTTAGACATCGTTCTTGATTGATAAATTTAAATTATATTTCTAAACCTCATACAATCGAACAATTTGAAATTACAATTACTTAATAAAATATTTATAAACTATTTTCTAATATATTTTAATTCATTTTAAATACTTTATTTATGAATAAATAAATCCGTGCGTTACAATACATAATTAAAATATTATTATATATTTATTGATTAAAATATTTTAATTGAATTTCAAAATTGTCATTTAAATTGTCCGAATAATCCGACTGTTCAGAACATTAAACATATCGATCTTCCACGACATACAATAAACACATTCGAAAATATTCCTTACAACGTTGATTTAGAGAATTTAATTATTTTGTAAAGAAATTTAAAGACCATTGGATTTTATTAATATTATTATAAAATATGTTATTTGTTTTACATTATACAATAAATAATAAATGAATAATATTTTAAATAAAATAATTCCTACAAAAAAATCTTTAAAAACATAACATTTCAGAAATTTGCAAAATAAAATAATTTTCCGGGAAAAAGAATTTTCTAAAGCAACTTTAACAGAAAATAAATAAATTACAATTATTTATTTTATTCCAAATCAATTCAGACAGAATTTACTATTTTTTAATTTGTTAATGTTTGTTTTAATCGGTAAATGAAAATCTTTTAGTAAATTAAAACAAAATAACTTCTGGTTCGTTTGATTGATTGAATATAAATTTCACATATAAACTTTATTTATTTATGAAACAAAAATGTGTTTTATTTTTAATTTAATTTTAAAATCATAATTTTTCATTGAAAATAGTTTCTATAGGAACTCTAATGAGTTTCAATCGCTAATAACTCAATTATAGAACCCATTGTTTTCGAGAAACATTATTATTTATATTCATCTTTCAGCTTGAAAAATTCTGATTCAATGGAATTTCATATTTGCCTTTATATTTTTCTAAAAATATAATTGATTTAATAAATCGATAATTTATTATTCTTTCATTTACGGAATCCCTGTAGATCCATCGGCAGATAAATCTGGCGTCTGAATTAATTATTTGCTTGATTTAATCAAATAAAATAATCCTTAATATTTTAATAATAATAATAATAATAATAATAATAATAATAATAATAATATCAAAATTCGAAAACCAATTGAAAATATTTATTAATTTTGACGGTTTAACCGTCATCGTCAGAACAAATGATTTTTCAAACGAAATTTACTTATATAGTGCAGTTAATGATTATGCAATCAATACGTAATCAGTACATCATTTAAAAACTCTCAACAAGTTGTAGAGAGTGCAGTTTGAACGTTAATTTTAGGATCCAAAGATCTTATATATCACGCTTCACATGTCACTCTCTCCCAATGATTTTTAAATCGAGTGCACAGAATTTTAAAGTGTTGTGAGGTTATATCTCATTTACAATGTTATATATAAGGTCTTTGGATCCTAAAATTAACGTGCAAACTGCACTCTCTACAACTTTGTTGAGAGTTTTTAAATGATGTACTGATTACGTATTGATTGCATAATCATTAACTGCACTATAGAAGTAAATTTCGTTCGAAAAATCATTTGTTCTGACGATGACGGTTAAACCGTCGAAATTAATAAATATTTTCAATTGGCTTTCGAATTTTGATTTTAATAATCTGCCAATTTTTTTTCAATTTATTCACAATAATAATAATAATAATTATTATTATTATTAATAATTATCTCAGTCATTAATTTCTATATTTTATATTTATTTATATAAGAAAAAACAAAAGTAAATATTTTTCAAACACAAAAATAAAAATGAAATTTATTTTATTTAAATTATGGGTGTTTCGGTTGTCCGGAAAAATCATTGTTTCTGGTGCTTCGAGGACCGCTTATCGTTCTCTTTCGTTTTCCACTCAAATATCGTGGCACGTATCGAATAGCAACGTCGTCTTTCTCGTAACAGCTCGAGTCCGAGATCGTTGATGCAAATGATATATTCTTCACAAATTCATTTGTCTAAAATCTTCAAATAGTCGTTATTATGAGTCGGAGTGATATTGAGATTTTTCGATAATTTTAACATTGTTAAATTACAGAAAATAATAAAAGACCTATTTTTTTTAATTATATTTTTTATTTAAAAATTTGTACGGTTATTCCGCTTTTTCACATTTCAGTAAAACAACAAACCTTATAATAAATAAAAGTTTCGCAGAAGATTAATAACACATTTTAACAATTAATTTATTTTAATTTTAAAATAATAATCAATTTAATTATTTAAAAAAAATAATTTATTTTAACCTTAACTGTGCCTCAAATTCGGTCTACCATTCCGTACCAATGGGCTCAACGTTTTTTTTCTTGAGGAAACCATTTTCTTGTTATTTCCATGTTTTAACGTATTGCAAATGGCAGATGGCGATACTAGAAAACTCCTTGTACACCTCTTTGTGCACAAGGATTGTTTTTATAATAATTTTTTTAAATAATAAATTTGAACTTATAAGATTATTATAATTCAGTTATTATTATTTTTATTATGTTCGAAAAGTGCAAATTTCGATCTGTGTGGGAGAATCACCATTCTAAATTCAACATACTCAAATGAACATACAGAATCAATACATTCACACATTCAAACAATTTAAAATATTCCTCATATCACCTTCGGATTAAATGTATTAGACATTTTACATTTTTGATCAAAATCCTATCGTCATCTAGGTGTATCTCATTACTTCTTTCGTGACTTTACTTTATAATTTTAGCTGGTCCCATATAACGGTTATCATCATTTGTTGAGTTATTTTTCTTTATCAAGACTTTATCTCCGACCTGAAATATTTGGTTTGTTTCAATTGTATTTTTATTTGTTTTCTCCACTTTTTCCTTCTGTTGTGTTTTTTTATCAATGTCTGTTTTCCTCTTGAAGATTATTTTCTTCTCTACTTGATTACGGATCACTGTCGTAGACCAATGAGAAGAGGACTTGGAACATGAGCCGCCTGTTAGAAATAATATCCATTAATGAGGCCATCCGACTTATTCTGTTCATAGTTACTTGAGTCTGAAAATTGTGAAAAGTTCCTACTTCGTGAATTTGCCCACCGACAAATAGCCTAATTTCACTGTCCCAGGATACTATCTGAGATGATGTTTTTTATACTTTTCATTGTTATTTTAGAACTTATGATGACCGCTTTCAATTAATTACCTTTTACTTAGCCTCTCTTGATTCTTCATTCTATGACACATTCGTAAGTACCTTGATTACAGATTGTTAACATGAATTGACCATTCTCAGGGCTTATCAGAAGGCCCATTTCTTTTATATTTTGAAATATATGTTCGATTTGTATGAGATAATCTTCTTTGTCTTTTAATAAAGATTAACTGCATCTTTCCAGTTTAATTCTCCAAGCACTATTGGCCTTAGTTCATCAAATGTCTCTTTAAATTAAATTTTAATTTGACATTATTTTATAATACAAAATGTACCATTAATATTATTTTCAATTTTTAAATCATTATTATTATTAATTACCATTTCTCAACCCCCTGTATAATAATCTTAAAAAAGGTGTAAGTATTTAAAGTTTATTAACATGAAAAATATCTAATAAAAATTTTTGATATGGATTTTTATATTTTATTTTTTTAACATGAATATTTCTGATCGGTTGAAACGTTAAAATATTTTTTCTTAATGAATAATATTAAAAAATCTGATTTTTTTCTGTCGACAAAGTGAAATAAAAATGACATTGAACCACGAAGACGACATGGGGACGTAGAAGGAGCGATACAAGATTGGCATTTCCGATCAGGATCGGTGGAAGTGTCATAAAATGTGCGGTCACACCTGATTTAATGTATCAATCTCGCGCATCATTTGACACGTTTTATAAAGCCAAAGGAAATTGTTTTTAATTTACATCCAATTTGTTTTTGTAGGAACCGATCCAGAAAAAATCCGAAACAGTTTTCTACGTTTGATTTCAATGACACTTTTTGGAAATTGCATTTGTGCAATTTATACTGTTTTTTTCGGTCTGGAAAAGATTGTTACAACAAATATTAAATAAATAATATTTCAATTACAGATAATATAAAAATAATTAATTTTCATGTTCATGACATAAATCTTTAGGAACTTTTTGAATTGTTGTTTTGTTGTTGGAAATGAGAGACGAGAAGAAAATCTTCGTTCCTGCCCTTAATCTACATTCTTTTTCATGCTTTTGATTCTGCTTCTTTTTAGGATTTCGTACTTCCTCAAGAAAGATACTTATTATTTTTTTGTTCAGATTTTTTAAAATCAGAATTCATTTTTGTATGATTTTATTGCTTTAATTATCATTATACTGAAATGACCATGTTACATTGCTGATGGTAAGAAGGTACCAATGCTTCATCAATCAATTTTAACCGGATATTTTAAAAGTTATTGACAGAACACTGACCCCGAACTACATTGTAACCCTTCGTCTTTAATTCACGCTTCTAGCAGACAGCTCATGTATTTACCTCAAATATAAACAATATAATATAACAATGTATAAACAATACGATAAAATGAATATCAGTTGTATAAATTATAAACATGGAAGAGTGAAATACAGCACTAGAAACTTACTTGCTTGATGGACGAGTCGATTGTGAATTCTGTCTATTTCTGCTTTCTTTATGACCATTTGTATCTTCAATGTTCGACCTTTAACATATTTTAAAATTACATTTATGAACAAGATTTGATGACACTCGATAAACAATTTTAAATTTATATAAGAGGAAACTTAACTCTATAATTAGAAATATATCTAAAGACTTTTATAATATTAACTATATGAATGTTATAAGGTTGAAAAGCAGAAAAAGGTGCTTAGAGATTCGATTATTGCTTGTGTAAGTAGCGTTTATGCCAATTTCATTATTATCACATTCTAAAGCCATAATTTAACACCACCAAAAATTTATTAATATAACAATACACATTTCTAAAACAAATTTTCCTGTTAATTTAATTTAATTATCTCGACCCAAATTAATCCATTAAATTTTTTTCGATTTAATTTTTAAAACCCTGAAAATTTATTTCGAAAATTTATTTCAAAAAATTATTTAAACTTTATTTTCAAAATCAATTTTTAAAATTTCTTATTAAAAACATTTTTATTTATAAATAAATATTTAATATTTTTGTTTTCTTGACATTTTTAATTTTAAGATATTTAATATTATTTAGATACATTAAAGATATTTTTTATTTTTACATAAATATTTTACTTTTTTATGATTTTCTTTTATTATATAATTTTTAATTTTTTAAAATATTTAATAAGCAAATTAACATAAAAATATTTTACCCTTTAAATTAAAAAATAATAAACTATTCAGGCGAGATAAAAATTTAAAATTAACCCCTCATAGCTTGGATAATAAGTTTGTCAAGACTTTTGCATCAGTTTAATGGTACAAATCTCGTTTTACTTGCTATAATTCTTTCCTGTTTCTCCTTGATGTCCTATATTCTCTGATCACCGACTGAACCGAATAATTCAAATATATTTTCTTGATATACGATATTGTACTATCTTGATCAGTAAATGTAGTGTTATTTTAAATTTTGTGAATTATTTCAATAACCTATACATGACAGTTTAAATCTGTAAAATTTATTGGGTCAATGAAGTATAAAATCTTCTCTTGTGAGGTTTTTAATGGTATTTTATTGACGGAAATCCTTAGGTATTGAGGATGATCTTTGTCAATATGTATTGGTATTTCTTTCTTATTCAGTTCCATCTAATTCTCATCCAAATCCTCTCCAACATTGCAGCTGTGGAATCTTTGTCCTTTACAGAACTTAAGGAAACATTTCAGAATTTACATCAAAATATTTTTCAATTTAATTCTTGCTTGATAGTTCTTCAACTCAAAGATGAAAGTCAATGAAGCCCTCATATATACCAATTTGAAAGGTTTCTCTTCATTGTTTGAAAAGCTATCCCTCTCAGAGGAAGTATTAATAAAACCTTCCCATATTTTTTACGTTCGTACTTGAATAAAACTGTTATGGAAAATCAATTTATTAATAGAATTGAGATAAGATATTGAAATAATAGATTATTTTTATCCAAAATAGTAATTCTGAGTGCATATTGTATTTTTTCAAGTATAAAAACGTTTGAATAAATGTTGAGCAATGAGAAAGGTTAATTAGAGGAACGCGTTAATCTGGCATAAAAAAGTCACTTGTATATTTAATGATCCAACATTGAAGAGAAGTCATGAACTGATTGAGGACTTTCATAATGAGAATGAAGAAAATATGCATCGATCCAAGTAGTTCCAGAATATATAAGACACAATTAAAGGCTTTATTATGGTTGTGAGAATAATTAATTATGAGGGGTGTCCCAAAAGTTCGCGGACTGATAAGTAACAACAAATTTAAAAAGTTTATTCCAGTTAACAAAATTGATCAATCCTCATCAGAATTGCTATCGAACTTTTCAATAAAATCACCATTCAGTTTTACACACTTTTCCCATCTACGTGTCAACATCCTAATACCATTATCGAAGAAAATACGCGGTGTCTCCGCAATCCACGCACCGACTGCTGTTTTCATTTCATCCAAATTCGGGAAATCATGTCCTGGAAGGGGTTTCTTCGATACCCAGAAAAGGTGATAATCACTATGTGCGAGGTTCGGTGAATATGGGGGTGAGGCAAAAGTGCCCAGCCCAATCGTTGCACGATACTGACAGTCAACATCGCTGTATGGGGACGTGCGTTGTCATGTTGAAATAATGGGATGGATGACAACTTTCCTCGCCGTTTGTTCTTGAGAACTTTGCGCCGATCTTTGTCATGTAGGTTCGTGTAGTATACACTGTTGATGGTGACCCCCTTTGGCAGGTAATCAATGTGAATTATCCCATGACAGTCCAAACGACTGTAATCATTACCTTCCCGGCTCAAGGGACGGTCTTCGCCTTTAAAGGGGGTCTGTCACCTGGGTGGCACCATTGACGGGACTGCTCCACGTCATGACTGCTCTCACGGATAGTGAGACATCTGTCAGTAAGAATGATTTCCTCGGTAACTTTCACATTTTCTTGACATCCGGACGTTGTTGGTCGCCCACTGCGTTCATCATCCTCAAATGATTGACTGGAATCATTGCACCCACTTAAAGCCGTTCTTCCCATAGCGGCATCACCAAAGACGCGGTGAACGATGCACAATATCTACAGTGGGGGTGTCTTCCTTCCAGAGGAAATAGATGATTGCTCGTTGAGATTTCACTGCCTCTTCCATACTAACTACAAGAGAGAAAAATGACAAAATAATACATTCGTATGTCACACTCATACCGACGAGCAGCCAATGAGAGTTCACCTCAATTAAAATTGGTTGGTTCCCCTCATGTCATCGTATATACACCGTGCGTTACAGTCACGAACACACATGAGCACGCCATATTCTCTCAGTCAGCGAACTTTTGGGACACCCCTCGTACTATATATATATAAATTAAAATACATATAATTATTTATATCAATATCATATTATATCAAAGGATCCTGAATATATAAAAACTCCTGAGATAGTTTAAATTAATCAGATGAATTAATTTTAGACGCGCATAATTTGATTGTGTAATAAAAATAAACGTTTAATAATTTTCGGATTTTTAATATGGAAAATTCTTATAATGGTAAAGAATTAAAATGGAGGATGTCAGAATCAACGAAGATATGGATTTGAAAATGTTTTTATCATTTAAAATTATGTTTTGTAATCCAGTAATAGGTTGTCAAGTGGGAAATTTATATAGCTAAAGTTAAAGTTTATTGATAATTTACCATGTTTCATGATTACACCTGTTCAGACAACCAAACACTCACTATCAGCTTACTTTGGTTAATATTGGGTTTCAGATTGTGTTTTGGTGCTTCATTCATATCGATATCATTCATATCGTTTGTAATTATGATATTGGATTGATTCTAAAAGTGATCATATTACAACGAGAAAGCATCATCAAAGAAACATACAATTATTTTTGTTTCTGCTTTTCATTCAAGTCATGTTGAATCTACTTATCCAACCTTTTCATTTTACCAATTTAAGCCAAGTGATTCAATATTGTTCGCTTTGTAACAGCAAACATTATCAAAAAACAATTAGGGCTTTGTGATTGATTCGACTCATGCGTTCCTGGACGACTACAAGACTCATTGATGAGGTTAAAATTACCTATTATGAATTTTCTGAACTAATTTGAGACATTGTGCCTCGTGGTAGCATTGTATATGAATACAAAATTTATGTTTTGTATGATTTCTGATGTTAAGGTTCCACGTAAAAACTCGCACTTTCATAATAGTTAGAATTTCTTACTTTTCTCTTTTTTAAAATACTGATTATTAAAACAAGTTAGCAATAATTTTAATTATTTTTTAGTGATGTGTTCAAAAGCCAAGATATTTGGCGAGGAATGAATAAAAATGAGCTACAAAGTGTTAAATAATTGTCAAATTATGACTATTTTAATTTATTGCAATCATGGCTACAAATTTCATACTTGACAACCTAATATATAAATAATTTTTAAATCTTTTAATGATTTTCATCAACTATTTTGTGAGGAAGAAGGCTGTTTATGATTCCATTGAAGTTTAAGTCGAAGAACTGGTTTTGTCGTTTGTCATTAGAATAAAATCCCCGAGATGATTAATATTTCAGTCATATATTATTTTTTATTATCAAAACAACAATAAACATCTACAAGAAATTAGGAAGGAAGATGTTCAAAGTAATTGGTCTCACAACATTAATGTATTCATAGAAGAATGTTTCCCCCATCCATCGTATTGTTTTCCTTTATTAACTCACAACCCTCACTTTGCGTGATAATATTTGCATAGAATATTATAGAATACATATTTTCCTATGTAAATTAAATTTGAAATAAAAAGATATACGAATAATAATCAGCATATCAATAGCTGGGTTGATAGTTTTATTTGAACAGAAATAAATAAATAATAATCTACAGATGCAAAATATATGAAGAAATTCCGGACAAAAGGAACGAACGAACAATGGTATTAAAATTTTTTTTGTTATAACAAAAATATCATTTATGTTTTTAAAAATATTTAAAAAATTAATCGAAGAATTCCTTTTCTCCTTCAATATGACTATTGTTTATTATTTTCAATATTTATATAAAAATATAAAATATTTGTTTAATACAAAATAATACTTAAACTAATTTTTAATAGATTTTTTCTTCTGACATAATCCCAAAGAAAAAAACGAGAAAAAATGTTTTCTTTCATTTTCAAAATCGTATTTCAACTGAAGAAAATAATATTCCTAATTTATTTTTGAAAAATATTAATATTATATAAAAATCGAAATAATAATTTTTTATTATACATTTTTGCCAAAAATATTTTTTTTCTATTTTTCTTTTTTATTCAATATTTTTTATTTATTTTTTAAACGATATTATAAATCTTTATAAAATCAATATTTAATTTTTCTTTCCATTTTATTTTTTTTTAAATTTTTTTTTCGAAATAAATTTTGTTTTTATATGTATGAAAATAAGAATGTTGTTTGAAAATTGTCCTAAAATTGTTGGCAGAAGATCCTTAAAATGCATCAATCATTCATCAAGTTGCATGACGCATTTATTTTCCATTTATTAATTATATTTTCTGTTTTCTTTTTTTTCTTTTTTTTTAAATTTCAATTGATAATTTTTTTTATAATTTTTTATTAAAAATAGAAATTAATTAAACATTAAAAAAATAAAAATTTTTTTATTTTTCTTATTTTTACGATTAATGAAACTGAATTCGACTGTCAAACATAATATAATTTAATTTAATTTATTTAAAAACGGGTTGATAAAAATAATACTAATTAAGCTGAAATATGAGTAGAATAATAATTGTGGAGGATTCATTTTTCTTTGGATATCTCTACTTTTAGTAAAAATTCCACAGAACAATAATAAATATTTATTCCAAATAAACTGTAATTATAATGATAAAAACAATCTTTATTTAAATCGATTTTTTAAATCTTTTTTATTTAACTTTCATATTTATATAATATAAGGAAGGTCACTACAATAATAATTCATGGGAAGGTCAATTCTAGGGAATCTAAAGATTCAACTTTAAACTTTTTTTTGTTTTACCAAAAGATATTCATAGAACTGCAGCTCCTAACTTGAATTAAAATAAATGTATCACAAAACTCATTCTTTTAAAGATAGGAGGTTATGTTTTTTAAAAATATGTTCAATTATAAACTAATTTACTCGATCGACTTGATTCTGAATGCTAAATATTCCGAGTTATGAGAAGACGATTTATCTCTACAAATGTATGAGTTTATACCTCCATGACAAGTAAAGTTATAAAACAGATTAGATTGCAATCCACAAACAGTTATCATTTTATTTTAGAGGAAACTTTGCAGTTTCGATATGATTGAAACAATAATGATTCTACCTATATTTTATAAATACTCTGTTTGATCTGTTTGTGTTCTTCAATATTTTCTTCGTTTAAACCTTTCTTGATCCGTAAATGAGTATATGACACCATCCGACACTGAAATTTCGACAAAGAAGTCTTTACCTCTTCTATATCCAAATTTTGATGCTGAACACAAATATGATAGTCATTTTCCTCCTTTACGTCCAGATGTTTTGTAAATTGAGAAACATTATTAATGATATATTTATTATATTTTTAAACAACGTTCAATGCTTACACATTTAAACCATAGAATAAATTAAATGTATCTAAAGTATCTAAAGCGAGTCGAAGTTAGGAAATTCCAATATGATTATTCCAATGATATTCTGTAGTGATTAATGAGATTTTGTTTCGATTCAGCTAAATCCGAGTCGATACTGCCGGACTTGTTTATGTAATCCGTGATTTTGATGTATTCGTCGTCGTAAACATCTGAAATCTCTGAATCTAAATTGCATTTCCAACAGCAGTCCAGTTCGCATTTTCGCTTTCTATAGAACGAACAATGGAGAATGCTTTTGTTTCATTCTATTTGCATGTTTTTCCTTTATATAATCACAGTTTTAATTCCATATCGATAATTAATAATAGAAATAATTGTTGATAATTTCATTACAACAATAAATTAAAATTTAAATATGCATTAATACTAGGGCAACTTTTTTTGACTTTAAAAATGTAAAAAATGACCTTATTTTTTGACTTTATAGATCATTTTTTACCGTATTTTGACTTATTAAAAAATTTTTAACCTTATTTTGACCTAAACATTACCACTCTAAAATGGAAAAAGAATAAAACAATTATAAAATTTATTTATTATACATTGCTATTATGAAAAACACAATGTTTTTAGGGTTAAAATTCTTATCTTTGGGAAGCAATTTACCGAGAAGAGAAAAACTTCTCTCTACACAGGCCGATGTTGGCTGACATTTTAATAAGAGAGCATAATCAGCCGGAGAAAGGGTGTCTGACTCTATTTTAAAAGGTCTAACAATATTATTTTTTTGCAAGCAATTTTCTATGTACTGCTTAATTTTGACTGGATCATTGCCAAAACTGAGAAATTTTATATGTGAGTAAAGATTTTCGATTTTGCAGGTTGAAAGTTCAGGAAATGTAACCAAACCATTAATTTGAAGATATGTTGAACATATTTCAAACAGATTTTGAGCAAGATTAGGGGATTGAATAGATTCTTTTGCTTTAGCAACTATGATACCATCTCTATCAACATATAAAACAATCCTTTTTACAGCTGGTAGATTTTGTGAATAGTAATGGGCTGCTGACAGCCAAGACCCCCACCTTGTAACAACTGGCTCAGGTGGACTTCCTATATTAGAGAATAATTCCTTTCTACCTTTATTTTTAATAGTAAGTGTTTTAATGTGTGATATGAGATTGTCAACTTCTTTATAAAATGATGTGATCATAAGTGCACAATTGTGGACTAAATAAGCTAAACAACTAATACGAAAGGTATTTGGGTACAGAATTTTGATAGTTTCACCTGATTTGGTCATGTATCGAGCTGCATCCGATATTAGTAGCAGTAAATTATTTCTAGATATATACGTCTTGCGAAGATTGTCATCAGCGATTTGAACGATAATATTGGCATTTGGAGTAGAATCTATAGGCCTGCAATAAATAATAAAGCACAAAAATGGAGTAGAAATATCTCCGAGAAAACCTTTTTGTTGTGATTTTTTCCTTTATATCTTTCTGTATATTCTGACATATAAGTTCAACCGTTGATCTACACTTTGAAACTGAAGGCAATGGCTTGTTCATGTTTGTAAAAAGCTCTTTAATGCTTTGCTGATGAATTTTGTAGAGCGGTATATCAGCTTGCATAAACGCTCTTGTAACTTGATAAGCCCATGAACCCTGTCGGTGCTTCATATAATGACAATGTTGATTGATTATGAGGTTTTAGCAATTTGTCATGCTTTAGACTGTTTTTTGTGGGAAGCAACAAAAAAATTTTTTTTGCAATTCACAATACAGTGGCACAACTTACAGTTAAGCTGATCCCTAAAAGTTGTAAATTCGTCTGGATATCTGCTAACTATTTCTTTGACTTTGCTAATGTAGCTAGATTTCGCTTTAGGCATCTTAAAAACTGCATGAAATATAGAAATTTAAGTATAAAAAACAGAATTACTTTTTATCTGGCAATTTGGAATAAATTTTAAATTATTCCAATTAGAAGAAATTTTTATTTTACCTTAAATTAAAAATTTTTTATTTTAAAATGATATTTTTTAATTCTAAATTATGAATGTTAGAAACGTTTTTTTAACTGTGATTTTTGACTTTATGGCAAAAAATACCGTAATTATCATTTATTAGATTAAACAAAATTGACTTATAAAATTTTTTTTGACTTTATTGACCTAATAAAATGTCAAATAAGGATTATAAATTCATTTAAATTGCATTTTTAAGCTTTTCAGATTAATCTATTTTTAATTTTGACTTTATGGTAAAAAAATCGCATGTATTAATTTAATACATATTCATTTATAGAGGGCCCTTAACAAATTCAAAGTGCCGTATTAAAATGAAAACAGGTATATCTTTATCTGATTTCATTCATAGAAATAATTATGACAAAAATTTCCATATATTTTTAATCAATATTTATTTTAAAATGTTGTTCCCCATTTTGCGAATTTGATTTCGGCAATGAAATTTGGAATTGATAAAATATTTTTATTTATCCAAATGACAATTTCCATTTTTATTATCATAGTTGTAATTATATTCGTTAATTTTATATATTTTATTTTTTCAGATTATTCTGATATGAAAATACGTTATTTGTTGATACTATTATCAAATATTGTCTTATTTACCTCAATAAAATGCGATGACAAATGCCCGGAAGTTTGCTCCGTTTGTTTCAACGATCACATCTCGTGTACCAGTGGGGGTCTCCTAACAATACCTACAAATATTCACGAAAATACAACGAAAATCACTCTCATAGGACATACATTCCTTAGTTCTAGTTTGTCTCGTTCCAACTTCTCCAGTTTTTCTAAACCAAAATATTCCATTGAACAATTATCAATTCGGCAAAGCAACATTAATACTATAGAACAAGATACCTTCTATGATCTCATAGGATTAGATAACTTAGATCTTTCTGATAATCGAGCAATGAGAATTCAATATATGGCTTTTAATAATTTAAAATTGAAACATTTAAAACTTGATAAGATCCATGTCCTAGAATTGGAAAAAGGAGCTTTCATTGGACTGGCAGTTACATCGTTATCAATGAAAAACAGCCGCTTAACGACTCTAAGTTTCGATCTAATAAATCCAATTTCGGGTCTCTTGCGGAGTCTTTTCCTCAGCAATAATCATCTAAATTACTTAGAGCAGAGATTCGAAAAATTAATCGTAAAATTATCTCATTTAGATTTAACTGGAAATCCCTTTCAATGTACTTGTAAACTGGCTTGGCTTAGCCGAGCCTTGGAAGAACGATTTCGAAGTACAAAAGTAATAGAAACGACCTTCTCAAATTCTGGATCCTCCGGAAACTATCCGACCTGTGTCGGGCCGGTTCATGTGAGACACCAGTTCATTCATAACATCACCGAGGCCGAATTCGGCTGTGAACCACCCTCACTAGAAACTATTGATATTCAATTTCAACAAGCGGATATTGTGAAATTAAAATGTTCAGCAAAACTACCATTTAAGGCAGCCCCCATCCAAGTATTTTGGCAGGAAATTTCCGATTTGAATTCAATCACTGATTCCATGCTTGAAGAAAATCCCTCGGAAGAAGTCAATCAGGCAATTACCGTTGTTCGAAAATCTTCGGACATTAGTTTATACCAATGTTTTGCGAAATCCAGTTCTGGTAACGCGACCATCAGAATTAAAATTAATTGGCCGCCCATAATAAACAAAACGAAATTAACAGATAAAACCCAACCGAATTCGAATTGGTTCGATCAACAAAATAAGCAATCGGAAAAGAATTTCTTTTTCCGAGAACAATTCACCTTACTTGAAATGCTTGGTGCTGTAATGGGAACCTTCACGGTGACTCTAACAATATTTCTCCTACTCTACAAGTTCTGCTTCAAAACCGCTAATAAAGTCAAGAAGGTTAACAGCCTGAAAAAGTCTGGATATAGTATTTATGAGCCAGCGATTTATTCCGATAGTCAAACATATGATGTTCCCCAGAATAATTATCCCATCCAATCCTCGACTATTATCAACAACACTCTGTCCAGTAATACTCCAAGCCATTATTTGGATTACAGAACCCAACAACGTATTAGTCATCATTAATTAGAGTAAATAATAATTATCAAATATTATCAAAATATCAGTTTGCATTTATTTATTGAAAAACCGAAAATTAATTATTTTTATTAAAACCAAAAAAAGCAACAAAACAAAGTTTACGTGGACATCATAATTCGGAATCTTCGACGAAGGAATCTCTTCATTTCATCCAGCGACATATTCGAATTGTAAAACTGTATATTATTTATTTTTTTCCAAAAATTCTTTGTATTTTATGAGGGTTTTCCACAGACAATGTAATTATATATTATTGTGATGTGATGAATTGGAAAAAAATTATTTTTCAAAGTCTTTTTTTTGTTTATTTCAAAATAAATATGTATAAATTTTATATAATTATATTATAATTGTAATACTAAGGGTAAATTATTGTATAGTCGACACTCTGAAATATGATTGTGCTTATAACAAATTTGATCTAGAAAGCATAATATAAAACAGCATGTATTTTTACTTTCAGTAAAAAAATAAAACTTTGTATTTTTTAAATTGATTTCTCATTATTTAAGAAAAAAACAATTTATTAGAGTAAATAAATGCGACATACTATTTAACCGAATATAATACAATGTGCGGAATGTTAGAGTAGGATTGGTGTATTGATTGGAACGTCGCCCTCTATGATAATAATGTTCGTACACGTTTTGCATATACGGGTCGAGAAGTCGAGGAACATACATTTTCGATTGATGTTTTTACCGAGTTCAAATAAAAGATTTACTGGTTTTTTTTTAAATATTGAGAATTCAATTTAAAATAATGAGAAATCAATTGAAAAATACTGCGTTTTATTTGTTTTATTGAGCAAAAACAGTCTACCTATAAAATTAGACTCTTAGTCTTTAAGACATTGTTAATGTTAATAAAGTTTGTTTGAAAATATCATTGTGGTGCTCTAGTCAAACGACCGAAATAAAAAGAAGCTAAAACTAAATTTAATAAACAGTTATTTTAATAATATGTGGGAGCACACTATTGTGAATTGGATTTGTGAATAAATAAATAAATGGCTTATCTTTATTTTCATTTGGTTATTTTTAATCAATAAAAAATAACAAAAAAACAACCTCATGGGAAACCCATGAGATTGTACCACTCAACGGTAACTTGAACCGGTCGGACTGAACCCGGTTCCATCACCCGATCCGAAGGTGTTTAATGGGCCGACATGACCACAACAATCGGACCGACAGTACAATCCCGCTTTACGCCACTCCGAGACATGACGAACCGGTCGGATCGAGTCCGGTACTGTCATGTGCAATCCGGTGGCATACCCCTACAAATCGGTCGCATGACCGACACTCGTCGACGTGTCGATCGGTATACATCCACCGTTGAAACGACAAGCCTGTCTTTCCAGGCACTGAGAACCGGCTCAACTAAAAGGTGCTGGTCACCGCCACTCGGTTCGACATCCGGTACCTCAATCATTTATTGTTCCTTGCATACTGGTGTTATTTTATATTTTATCTACATTTCGTCTACATTTCACAATCGATGAATGATTAAGTATTTTGATTTACTCTTTTAGAAAAGTGAGGAAATTGTGAAATATCTGAAGTCGGCATATATAGATGAATTCCCGTTATACACTAAAATCTATAATTGGACCAGCAAATCCAAGAAAAGATCAAATGTATGCGATTAGTTTATGTTTACATGAACTCTAAAGCAAAAACGAAACCTCTTGATAAGTCCCAAAATTTCTTTTATCAAAAATGTTTGATAATTACCCAGTGGTATAGCAACTGTTATCGGCGCACGGGGCGGTCCAATGATTTGCCGCCCCTAACCCTAACTTATTATTCGGAACCCTCAATTACTTTTTTTACTAAAAATTAAATAGTCTCAAAATCCTTACTTTAATTTCATATTTTTCTTGCAATACTCTTATTCTTATTCTAAAAATTACCAAGTAACGAGGTCATTTCAAAATTTACAATTTTATTTACAAGCGAACTTTTCGCACTTTCATTTCTGCAAATTTATTGATAACAGTATCGAAATTCAGTTCAACAGCAAGCTCCTTCTCAATGGAGAGGGCTGCCAAGTCTGTAAGCCTTGATCGACTCATTGTAGATCGGAGATATTTCTTAATGAGTTTTAATTTGGAAAACGAGCGTTCGCAGCTGGCAACGCTAATAGCCCAGGTAAGAAAGATGCACAGCAAAATCATAATATTAGGGACGGAGTCTCAAAGGTGATAACTCTGTATGAAGTTCAAAATTTCTAAAGGTCCATCGATTCTTTTGTTTCCCGAAGCTCGGACAAAATACTGCAGTCTTCTTCTTCTGCAGGAATTCCTCTTTCTCCACCTCATCTTCTATTTCGCCAAGTTGGCAATCGTAATTATCACCAAAGATATTTGATGGTGCAATAACAGCATATCTGTTTGCAAGATCATGAATTTGTTGAAATCTTGAATATATTTCGTGTATCAAAATGTCTACGACAAACAGCATTTCCAGTCTCAACTCAGCATCAAATGTCATTGCTCGCCATCCATTGTTTTCCTTTTGCAAATTCGACGCTTCATGCTTATCCCCACTTCAAAGCAGAGTTTCTTGGATTCGTCCATATCTTTTCTCTATTCTCAAAAATGTAATCTCTCAGTGATATGAGCTTGATAGAACTTTGATTCAGATCGAGCCCTTTTGTTTGAAGATACTTATGTGCATCATTGATCTCTACTAGAATAAAATTCAAAAGTTTCAGAAGCGGTACAAACGGAAATGATAGTACTGATGATAGAATTAAAGATGCATCTGATCTTGTCATTAAATTTTCTTCTTCTTTGGTGAGCTTCTCCAAAGCAGTCACGACTTGGGATAATTTTTTCATCAACACATTTACAGCATCAGCTCGAGTACTCCATCTGGTTTCCACAACCCGCTTGATACTTAGACCAGTCTCATGAATCAGGACATCCCAGCGATGCGTAGATGCGGATAAAAAAGAGAATAACCGGACACCCGATTGATGGGCAGACATAACAGCAGCATTGTCATATGCCTGGCCACGGCAATCATCAATCTGAATCTCGTCGTTTTTCAGTTGTCTCAATTTCAGTTCAGAAATTTCCTTTGCGCTCTTTCCCTTTGTCTTGATTAATCGGACAAACGACTCATCCACTTTCACTTCATTTTCATCATTATTTATGTAGTGTAACATCTCGCTCAAATGGTCCTTGTGAGATATATCTGGAGTGCTGTCAAAAATTATGCAAAAATACTTGTTCTTCTTGACCTGTGCTTAAATGCTCACAGATTCTTTTTGAACCTCCTGTGACAAATAGGAAGTGACAATATTCTTTCCAAGTTTAACTTTTACTAAATGTTCACGGAGCACATGGTCCTACTTGGCTAAGAAATGAACCAATTCAAATTTTTTTCTATTTTCCTGGTATCCATCTTCGTGGATGTTTTCTCGATGGCCCCTTAGTGCCAGGTTTTGTGAACAGAAAAATCTGATGATGTCCAGTAATTTAGCTAGAATTTCTCGCCATTTCTTAGTCTCCTTCTCAATTAATTCTTCCTCTACTTTGTTTATTACCTTACATTCAGCAATCCGAATCTCTAGCTTCTTCCACTTGAGGAATGCCTAGGCATGCAATGCGCTAACTTCGTGTTTATGAACTTTAGGATTTAATTTCCACCTGTTCATAAAGCCTTTTTCAGCAGAAAAACTAGACAGCCCAACTGACAACAGTCTACAGCAAAAGCAGAACAGGGCCTCCTTTGAAGGAGAATACACCATCCATGTTCTCATACTTTTCTCTCTGTTCCACAGATCACGAAAAAAAAACTATTTGTTTAGCTTTCTAGTGTCACCTTTTGTACTTGTTCCTGGTCGCGGTACAACTTTGAATTCACAATGAAGGTACTGCATATATACTACATGAAGAACAAGCATAGCGCGAATTTCATGGCTAATCTTAACCGGCAAAAGACCAATGTCTGTAAAATCAGTTACAAAGTCTATTTTTAGAGTGATTAATTGTTGCCTTTCTTGTGCTTCAATTTTACTCTCACAAACTTCTGCATCGATACCACCTTTGCCTTCCACAGTAGCAGTATCGACTTCAATTATAGCATTAGCTACATCCTCCGTATCCATCACTTTGTTAGTAGGCGATGAAGTCCTTTGGATGAATTTCAACAGTGCCCCTTCATTCTTTTTTGACCCCTCTTCCACAGCTTTTTTCTTCTTACTGAATGACGCCCTGCTCTGTTTGACTATCTTTATTACTGTTGTGGCCTCTAATTACGCAAGAAAACGTCAAGTTAGTTGGCTAAAAAATAATTATATAATGAAAAACAACAAACACAATACGTGGACTGCGGATATTAACGATTAATTAATCAATTAATCGTTTATTTATTAAAGATTACAATTTTTAAGTTAATCAAAATTTTCAATTACTTCTTTATTATATAACCACATACTTTAAACATGCTTTTGAAATTAAGCACTAATTCACAGACAAACAAAGTAAGAAAATGCAGTCAAATAAAATCGATTAACCGGAAGTATTTAACTGAAATACAAAAATCGAAACATTGTCAATTAACGGTAAAGAATTTGTGCATATCTGGTTAGAGACAAATCTTCCAGCCCATTCGCAGTTTTCATTAAATAAGTTCATTTTAACATTCTGTTATAGCCTGCATTTCTGGTCAGATTTTCTTCGTTTTATTTGATGCATAATATTTCTCCCATTCACAAATGCCGCCCCCAACAGTCGTGCCGCCCGGGGCGGACCGCCCCCACGCCCTCCCTATGCTACGCCACTGCAATAACCTTCAGAAAAATGTTAAGAAAATACCCGAATTTCGGATCAAAATGAGATCATTTTCTTAAGATAACATATTAAAAACCACATATGAAAAGAATTTAAGAAGAGAAATATTTCAAAAATGTGAAAAAAGCTTTGGAAGTGTTTTGGGAAGTTTAAAAAAAAAGTCCAAAAAGTTCAAGAAATATTCGTTTCTTAAATTATTTTTACGCTGAAAGAAGTACAACGATCAATCCAAAATTTTCAAGAATTTCTTTGAAACTTTGTGTAATGAATGAAAAACGGTGTTTCCTTCGATATACAGGTTGTCCCGAAGACCGGACGGTGGGATTGGTAAAGTGGCAGTGTCGGATTTGAAATGCAGGGATTTTGTGTTTGTGAGTAGGGGAAAAATGGGGTTTCTCCCACAAGACCCCCCCCCCGGGGGGGGGTTGTAATTAGTTA
>MQRK01219680.1:4536-19544 GCA_001938485.1 Girardia tigrina
GAAACTTTTTATATCGTGGATTTTTTGGATCTGCATTTATAACTAATGGAAGGTAAATATTTTTATGATATCTGTTAATTAATATAATAATAATTTATATAATAAATAATAATTTTTTATAAATTATGCTTTATATTTAAAATTATGAGATTTATGAAATTTTTGAAATATTTTTTCAGTGTCGAACTTTTTTAATTGAAAAAAAATTCAATTTCTAAAAATATTTATTGATTTTTTAATTAAATTTAATGTATTTTTTACTTTGGTAATTGTTAAAAGAAATTTTTGAAAAATATTATTTATTTTTGTAATTTAAAATAAATTTATTAAAATATTTTGATTAAAAATTTTATTAAAAACTTAATTGAAAAATTTATGAAAAAACATACAAATTTCAAAAAATTTTCAATTAAGTTTTAAGTTCGATGAAATAACTCAAAATCATCGCAGTGGTTCTTATCGTAAAATGTCATATTACTTGAATAGATGTTGCTGTAGGAAAGAATTAATCGAATAAATGTTTGCAAATTAATTTCAGTTTTCTTTATCTTATACTACATTGTTTGCGAAGATTATTATAGTGATCGACAAACCCTGTTATATGTACACCTGCTAATTTTAACCCAGGGCATTCTATAGAAAAAGGAATAAAATATAATAACCAATAAAAATCAATCATCTTTTCGATTAGATAAAACACAACCATTTTAGTACGGAGCACGAATTTTAAGTCTGGAAAATTAAAATCTTAAAAAAATAAAAATTCAAGTAAATTTTAGAAATCAAAAAATCATAAAATTATTAAAAAAAATTTTAAATATATTAAAATATCCAATAATAAAATAAAAAATTTGAAATTCATTTCCAAATCTTACAAAATTCAAAGTATGTTCAGCAATAAATCTCGTACTCCATTGAGTTTATGTTCCAATCTGGTTTATCAATTTTCGTGTAATGGGTGCAACGCTACATACATTGGAGAGACGTCTCGTCATCTCTGCAAACGGATTCAGGAGCATGGACGATTGGGTAGTGGGAGTTATATTGCTGGACACATGGAGGGTTGTAGATCGCAGGTGAAAACAACTAATTTTAAAAATTATTGGAAAGAGTTACTTGTGAGGCATTATTGATTGAATCACTTAATCAGTGTCCAAACAAGTCTCTCTTCCAATTTGTTGTAAATATTTAATTAGTTATTATGCAAGATGTTTGCACAATCATCGATTTGCTATGTCGTTAATTCAACCTGAATATGGTGGAAATTCCACCGAAATATATTGCAATAAAATTTGATTTTAATGGCGTTCTTAATATTAAAATAAAATATCAACATATATTAAAGAAAATATAAATATAATTTTACGCTATGAAGAATTACTTAACTTTAATTTCGCTGATCGAGATTTAAATAATTGAATACTATTTAAGATTAAAATAAAATTAAAAACTTTAAGTTAAATATTTTAAATAATACGTTAAAATTAAAGATTTCATTTTTACTAAATTTTATTTGAATTTTTCATTTTTTCTAAAATTTATTTGAATTTTTCATTTTTTCTAAAATTTATTTGAATTTTTCATTTTTTTCTAAAATTTATTTGAATTTTTCATTTTTTCTAAAATTTATTTGAATTTTTCATATGTTCTAAATCACATTACATTAAAATATTTTTTAGGGACAGTATCCTAAAAGTTAATGAAGATTCATTTTTAGTTATCTTTAAAAATAAATCTCGCTTTGTTCGGGTAAAGGACAATATTTGCCCTAGTTGAGTATTTTAATATAGGTGTATTAATGCATAATTAAATTTTAGTTTACCGCTGTAAAGAAATTATCGACCATTTTTTCTATTATTAATGACCGATATCGAATTAAATCTGCGATTATCTAAATGGAAAACATGCGAATACAATGAAGCAAAAACGTTCGCCATTGCTCGTTCATAAATGCGAACTGGGCTGCTGTTGGAAATGCAATTTAGATTCCGATGTTTACGACGAATGTACCAAAATCACGGACTACACAAACAAGTCCGGCAATATTGCCTCGGATTTTGCTGAATCGAGACCATACTTCATTAAGCACTGCAGAATCATATCGGAATTTCCTCATGAAATCCTTCTTCGACTCGCTAGAGAGACTTTGAGTTTCGTGTTGTGGGTGCCCGATATCGGCGAGTTGCGTTTAGATTGCTTGAAATCACGAACAATACCGATGAATTTGGTCAATGAAACGATCACGTTTTGACATTTCGTTCACAGAAACAGATCTCTGTTATGATTAAATAAAATTTACTGAATATTTGGTTTGATGGTCTGATTTTGTTTACTCTGCGCATCAGTGATAAATGACGACCGTGTGAGGAATATTTCGTGAATGTTGAATGAAGGTTTCTTAGCCGTCCTCTAACTAAAGTATTCAATTCTTGTCATTTTTAGTGCTGGGAAGGAACACTAAATTTGCTTTTTTCTTGTGTTTCATCTTTATTTTGGTTTTCTTTTCGTATATTTTAATTTGCCCTGTTAAAAAGAAATTGCCCTATAACGATGCCAAAATGATTTGCATGTATGGTAGTGTGTCTTCAAATACTTTGTTGTGAATGTGTGTCTTTGTGTGTATTTTCATTTTTTCTCCATATATTAACGCCCTTTTAAAATGAGCATGTTTTTACAAATCAAAAAACGATTGATTTATAGCACTTTATTTATAGAATGCTCTATCAAGAATAAAACGAATGAATCATGTGCATGACTCTATGGACTGTGACTGATTATTAATTAATTAATTTATAATTATTTATTTATTAATATTTAATTATCTATTAATTAATTATTAAATATTTATTAATTTATTTTTAATTATTTATAAATTATTAGTTATGAAATAGAAATTATTATTTTTCATATAGAAATCAAAATGTAGTCCTAAACTTTATTTCAAAATATGATTAAAAGTATAAGAATAAATTTACTTATAAAATTTAAAAATATAGCAAAATATTTTTTATTAAAATACTATATTTTGGCTAACTTTATTTTTTAATTATTTTAATTAATATTTAAAATTTTTTAGAATAAATATTATCTTTCATATTAAACACTTCCAAAAAATTATATTTTAATTATTCAAATTTTTAATCTATCAATAAATAATATCACACAAAATTGTTGGAAACCAAAAATATCAAATTAAACAATATATTAAATAAATGAAATTATATTTTTAATTTCTAATACTACGTGATAATATATCCAAAAAAATATAATTTATGAGAAAATTTTTTCTAATACCAGATGCTACAGTTAATAATTGAATAATTAATTATTGGAGATATTTGATCAAATTATACACTATAAGCAACTCGATATTTAAAGTTAAGTAAAAAATAAGTTCAAAAATTATTATTAAGCGAAACTTGCAAAGTTTTCCTAAAAAATACTCTTATAAATTAAAAAAAACGTTAGTGTTTTGAAATTAATGTTTTTATACCTAAATTTACACCTACCTTTTTTGTAAAAGTAATAATTTCTGTATGAAAAGCAGTAAATCAAAAAATTAATTTTTTTATATCCATTCTTTATGCAGACCGAACTCTACTTTGCCAACAAAGTCTTAATTAAAAAAATAATTTAAAAAAACAATAAAAAATTAATAAGTAGATCTGTTTCAATTAATATTGTTCAGGAACTCAAAATTTTCCGTTTTTTTCCATTTTGGGACCTTAAAAAGTTTTTTTGATCAAATTTTCACATAATCATTTATTGTCATCGAGAATGAGTGAGTGTGCAAAGATTAGAGAAAATTGATTGAGTAATATATATATATATATATATATATATATATGTATACAGGGGTGGCCATAAGGCGCTTTACCCAGTTTTAATAATAATAAACACAAAATTCTAAATGATTTATAAACTAAAACCAGATAAAATGTTTTGTTTTAATAATTATTTATTTAAAAATTATTAAAATTATTTCATCTTGTTCATTGTTGTTGGCAATATTGGCATGGCACGACAATCAACACTGCAGCAACGAATTTTTATAGTAAAGCAGTGGATAAAGCACGATAGAAATTCAAGAGCTGTAGCTGCAGCATTTGCACAAGAGTATTCTAATGACGCTCCTCCATCACGACAATCAATGCATGTTTTGGCTAGAAAGTTTCACGAGACCGGCTCTGTAACCGACAAGAAAAGAAGTGGGCGCCCTAACAATATGAATACCGATGAAAATAAAGAAAATGTTAGAACTTTCTGTCAGAATGCGCCATCAACATCTGCAGTTCGTGCAAGTTTGCAGTTGCATATACCACGCACAAGTTTACGTAGAGTAATGAAGGACATTGAGTTGAAAGTTTGGCGACCTCGTTTGCTCCATCAAATGAATTATGACAGGCGCATAGATTTTTGCGAATGGTTACAGCAACAACTCCATGAGAACATCGACATCAGGGACAGAATAATTTGGACCGACGAAGCTTCATTTAAGTTGAATGGTCACGTTAATTTGCATAATGCCGTGTACTCCACTGAGAATCCTCATCTGGTATGGGAGACCAACAATCTTTCTCCAGGAATTTATGTGTGGGGAGGAATACGTTCAACTTGTGTGCTGGGTCCATGCTTCTTTGATGGAACGGTCAATTCTCAGCTATATCTCGACATGCTGCGTGATTTTGCCGTACCTCAGTTTGACACAGATAACGACGTTTGGATGCAAGACGGTGCTCCGTATTATGGTAGAAATGTACGCGACTTTTTGGATAACACTTTTGAGATGTGTATCGGCAGGAGAGGAACCACTGAATGGCCTCCACGATCACCGGGCCTGACACCTTGTGATTATTCAATGTGGGGTATCCTGAAGGAACGCGTTTACTCACAAATGTTCTAACCATATCCGAGTTGAAGGAAAGAATTACTACAGAATTTGCTGCCTTGAACAACGATAAAGACTTGTGCCGACGAATCTGTCACTCTGTCCAGAGAAGAATCCAGTTGTGTATTAAATCTGAAGGACACTTTGAAGATAAGATTGAATTGTTTTCAAGTTTTTGTTTTGAAATTATTATTGTACGCTGATTAGGTAAAAGTTGTATCATTTAGAATTGTGTGTTTATTATTATTAAAACTGGGTAAAGCGACTTATGGCCCCCTGTATATACATAAAGAGAATGGAATAATAATTTCTTTATGAAAAATAATGATTTCTACTAAGGACCGAGTGCGAAAAATATCACTAACTTTAAAATCCTCTATCTTCAAAACCATATTTTTGATTGCAAAAATACTGACTGTTTTGAAATATGTGTTTAGATTTTTTCTTGCTTCTAAATTTTTCTTGAACTTCTCTCTTAGTTGCAGAGTAAAATTCTTGTCCTGGTAGTTGGGAAAAATCACAGAGCACATAAGTCTCATCATCCATAATGTAACATTTTTTCTTTGCAAGAAAACCAGATTTCAACTTTTTGGCTCGCTGCTGCGCCTTTACGTTCTTATTAGCGTTCCGGTCTGGTACTGTTTGAACTTCATACGTTTTTAAACCCACAGACTGTTTGATTTTCCGAACTGTATTCTCACTTCAATTTACCTTAACCGCCAGTTTTCGATTTGATAGACGAGGATTTCTCTCTAACAGAGCCTTTACTTTCTTCACATTCTGTGCACGCGAAAAACCCTTTCTTCTTCCCGAACCAATTGTTCTAAAAACGTTCAACTTCTCATTGAAGTTTTTAATAACGTTAGAAACTGATTTCTGACTTGATTGTGGACTTTCTTGAAATAAACGAATAATTAATTCGCGACTTGCTGTTTCTGGCGACATATTCATGAAAAATGAATTTCATTTCGATTTATTCAAGCAACAGCGTACTTGATTAGTGTTTTGTTATTTGTGAATTGATGTCGGAGTTACAGAGATTTAAAGTTAGTAATATTTCTCGCACTCAGTCCTTACACAACTAATCAATTAAATGTAGAGGTGAATAAGAGTGTAATAAGTAATTTAATATTATCAGTATAAAAATGAAAATAATAATTATTTATTGATTTGTTAATTAATTTTAATTTTTTCGATTAATTTTAAAAAGAAAAAAATAACTAAAAATTATTAAAATCAATAAATAATTTCATTATAAATTGAGTTTTGTTAATTCTCTATTTTGTTAATGGATATTGATGGAAATAGGGTCCGAATTTCGAATACAGCACGGAGACGCACGAGGAGTTGCTGTACAACAAGGAGAAGCTGCTGGACAACGGGGACCGCTGGGAGCCCGAGATTCAGGCGAACATCCAGGCGGACTATCTCTATCGGTGACGACTGTTTGATCGGTAATAAATGTCTGTTAGTTCACGTTCTGTTTTCCTTTGTTTCTGCGCTTGTCACCACAAATGCGCCTCAGATTCTCTGGGATTATTTTACCAGACGATTTAATACTATTTTCCATTAACAATTTTTTGAATTAATAACGCTGTTGTGAATTGGTATTCATTGAGACGTGCCGCACCTTCTGGCGTCGGTATCGCGACACAGCGCGCGAATGAAAACGTCGAATTCAATAAGTAAATTAATATTAGTAAAATTATTTAATTTGGTAAAATTTTATTTCAGTAATATTAGTATTATTAAAATGGGTACAGTTCCGTACGGGCCGCAGCAAAAATAAAGGTGTGACAATGTATAAAACATTAGCGGTGCTCCAGGAAAAATATTTTTTTAATTTTTAAAAATTTATATAACATGTTTTTAAAGTCACAAAATCCCAGTGGAAAACAGATGTATTGATTGTGTAATCACTGGCTTCACTGACTTATTCTAGAAATTATTCGACTTAATTTAGGAAATATTTGTACTCCGATTTCAGAATGAAATAAATGTTGAATAATTTGTTTCATATTTTTAGGTATACTCAATATATTTTATATATTTAACATTGCATAATTTTATTGGATTTTCTGTTTTTTTAATTATTTTCAGTTAATTTTTTATGAAAAAATGAGAATAAATAAAAACAGTTTTAATATATGAGACGAAAAACAAGTTTAATTAAAAAATATACATAAAGTATGTCGGAGAAGCCAGCGATTATGCATTCAAGGTAGATATTTTTCATTACTTAAAAAAATTTAAATAATTTTTTTTTAATTTTTAAATTATTTTTCCTGGAATGCTTGTAATTCTTTACATATTGTCATACTTTTATTTTGCAGGGGCCCGTACGCGACTGTACTCTTAAAATGAATATTATAATTGAAAGTTGTTCAAAAATGGCTTACATTAACGTATAAATCAGCTGAAAATGTCTCAAGTCGAAACAAATTTCAATGAATATTTGTGGTGGAAAACTAATTTACAGAAAATTTAAATGGAGCCCAATCCGTTTTGTAGACAGAATGTCGATATTTTGTTTCTAAGACAATATTTTTAAATAATAAAGTCATAAAGTATAATTCCAAAACCGAGAATAAAATAATATTTTATGTGATTTTTTGTTATTTAAAAATATGCTCTTGCAAACAAAACATCGACATTCTGTCTTCAAAACGGATTGGGCTCCATTTAAATTTTCTGTAAATTAGTTTTCCACCACAAATATGCATATTTTTTGCACTATTACCTGAAAATACTTTAATAAATTATAATATTTATTTGAAATTTTTCCATTGAAATTCAATGTACCTTTTAAAATTGTATTATTCAAACAATTCAATATTCATTTACTAAACATCCGAAAATTGCTGATGATGATGTGTGTAAACATCGAAACATGTCCAATAGTTGTATAAAAAAAGCTTTAATCAAATTATTCAATATATATATATTGAATAATTTGATGGAAACATTCAACTAACCTTCGTCAACGGAAGAAAGGACACATCGGATGATTTCGGCTGGTGACATTCCTTTTGAATCTGGTGCATTGGATTTTATCATGCTTTCAGCAATGAATGATTTTAACTGTAAGTTATAAGATTGAATGTCCCATTCGCAGATTCACTCATTCCGCCACAATGCAATTTCTTTTGGCACCTGTAAGAGTTAATCCTGTGGAAATTATATGCATAGCCTTCATATAGTGATTGAATCTTCCCTCTTTGAGTTTTCCGATAAACAGTCGATCCGAGCAATACTAAATTTAAATGAGTTTGCTATAGTTATTGTAAAGATTACCGTTCTATTCTTTTCTGGAAGCATTCCTATTGTTTCTTTGATATTGTTACAGGGATTTTTGTAAATTTTTGAATTGAGAATCATATTTGTATTTGTGTATACCAATTTCTGGTGCTGGTGGATGGGAATGCCCTTGTTTTTCAATCGGATGACAGTTGTCAATATCTGACCAAAGTCTTCCTTTGCAACCGATGGTACGACATCGCCAAATTTTTCTAATTGCGGTTACTGTATCTACACGGTAGGAATATCCTCCATAATTGCAGGCTTCAGAACCTTTTTGAGTTGGTAATATTTCCATTGAGTTTTTTCACAAGTAAAACTTAAAAATAATGTTATGAAAAAATCGAAAATTAAAACAAGCTTTAAATTATATTATTAATAAAATATATTTAAAAAATTATATCTTAAAAATATCTTATTAATACAAATATTCTCCAATTTAAATGACAAAAATCTCATTTTAAAATGAAAAATTTCATTCGCTTTTTTGCGGAATTCGCTGTTTTGATGAATCGCTGTTTTGACATTCGCTGTTTTCGGGTATAACCAGTCAAAATGATGTTTTACCAATTAAAACGATTTTTTGTTAATAAAATGAACTACTAAAGAAGTTTTCTGTTTGTAAAATTAATTTTTAAAGTAATGTAATTTCTATAAAAAATGAATATTTTGTAAAAGATCGAATGATTAAAGAGTTCACTGTATGTGAAAGTTAGTTTTTGAAAATAATTTACTTTCTGTAAAAAAAGTGAATATGTTTTTAATAGTTTGAATGATTAAAGAAGTTTATTCTTAAGAAAATTAATTTATAATAAAAGTTACAAAGTACGATGAAAATAAAAGAACACATTGGGACTTAATTTCCATAAAAAATATTTAAAGTTATAATTTATTATACTTAAAGTATAAAATTTAAATTAAATATATATATATATGTGTGAGGAATATTTTAAATTGTTTGAATGTGTAAATGTATGAATTTTGTATGTTGATTTGAGTGTGTTGTATTTAGAATGGTGATTCTCCACCCAGATGGAAATTGGTATTTTTTATTAAATTTAAAGTGATTGACTATTCGAACATAATTAAAATTAAGTTTAGTAATTTTTTAGTAAAATTTAAATTAAATGCATTTTTAATAATTTGATGACATTTTATTATTTTTGGATTTATGGAGAAATGGTAAAAATTAATATTTTAATTAATATTTTTAGAGGTTAAATATTTTAAAAAATAACTTAGAAAAATTGTTCGAATGATCATGATTAAAATAAAAATAACAAAACCAATTAGAACGATGAAAGACCTTCTGAGAGTCTTAATGACTCTAAATGTGATTGTGATAAAAAATCAAACGAGACTTGTCTAAATGTTCTTAGTAATATATCAATATTTATATTTCAAATAGGATATCTGGTTGAGCTAAAAATGAAACATTGTTCCTCAAAAATTTGTTTAAAAAATAATTGTTTGTTAGAAATAAAGTTTTACGTTCATGACTTCTTTCATTGATCAAGAACCCAACAGATATCGTCACTGGATTCCTGGTGCTGGTTCGTAAGGAGATTCACTTTGCAAAAATTTAATAGAGTTAAAAAATATGTGATTTTACTTTGTTGTGTTACTTATATGAGGATGTGCCGAGTCTGACAATTTTTGAGTTTGGATTTGCCGAGTTGAATAAGACAAAATTGTTTGTACCGCATTAGACTGTTATGAATTTATCCCCCTGGTCCCCTCTCTGCGTTCGCACCTGACATCATCAGTTGTGAATTCTAGTCAACCATTATTGCTGATCTAGATAGAACACCATCAAGTCATTCATGTGTCACATGCGGAGCAGAGCATTGGGCAACAGCACGACTCGCCACACGATCTTGTTCATCTTTTTATCTTCCAATTATTTTAAGATCGTCGTAAAATTACAATTTTTGTTTTCAGAAAGAAAATCATAAGTTGACAAATTAAATAAATTTAAATTAAATTAAATAATTAAAAAAATAAGTTATTGATTGGTTGCGCCTATCCCAATGAAAATCCGATCAGTTATGCCAGGAATTTAGGGGAGGAAATTCTTCGTCTGGTAAATGAACAAAATATGAAATAAATGATGAAAGAATTTTGAGAATAGTTCAGTCACATCATGACCGTACGATCTCAGAGTACTTGAGAGCAGTTTGTCTTCATAATGTTTTGGATGGATCGAACGGAAATATATATTTAAGTTAATATTTCATTGTTCTATTTTAAAATATCACGAAGTATAATTTTCATAAAATTAATTTTTGAGGCCAATTGTCACGTACCCGTCACGTTTATATACTCTAATAAGATTGGATGAATCACTTTGCGCATTTAAAGTAGGTTTCAACAACTTGATTAACAGTGCTTCAGTAATTATCTTTTCATAATTATAATCAAAGTCACTGTCAAATCCTTTCATACTATTTCTACTTGATTGTGTATGTTCATCAATTCCAAAACAGAGTGACGATTTATCTCTCCAGTGTACAAGGACTCACATTTGTCACATAGTATTAAACTAGATCAGCTCTCATACACAATGGTGTTCTAGCTTCATTAGCAGTTATTATAGCAGTTCCATTTCAAAAAATTACATATTTGGCCATAACTTATTTCATATTGAAACATTTCGATAACGTCCTTGTTATATTCTTAGGCTGCATGCCAAATTTTATGTTTCTATAATAAATACATTTTCATATAATTTACCAACAGACCGAAAGACAGACCGACATTATTTAGAAACGTGTGTTTTGAATTATACAGATCTCAAAATGTGAAAATTTTGAAAGAATTTCGAATACAATACTTCCCTTTAGCCAGGTAAATAAAAAAAGCTGACTTTAGCGCGAAAATCAAATGAAAAATTTCGTTCACTATTCGTAAAACAGCGAACATGCGAGTTGCATAAAAAAAGCTGACTCCTGACATAAGAGAAAGAGAGCGCCATGTGAACTAGTATGGAAGTGTTAATATTTTAATGATGTTATCGAATCGGTATAAATCAGAAATAGCATAACAATATTTACCATAAAATTCATATATTAACTTTATACTTTAGTGAGATGTTATAGCACCTTAATATATAAATAAACATAGAACCGTAATGCGCAATTGAGAGCTTTTACTTAAGTAAGAGTAAACGCTTAGTATGAAATCTTGGTTTTGCGTTTGCTGCCATCCAACAACATAAAAAAATATTTAAATAATCATTAACTATATAAAAAATTTAATTACAGAAATTTCATTCCGCAAAATGCCAAAAAACAAATGTCAAAAATAAGCAAAACAAAGGTTTTAACATTTTGTTTTAACATGCTAAATAAATAAAAGTTCCATTCTTTTGGCAAGTCCTCGGTATAACAATCATAAACCCTGAGTAATTATATTCGGTCGAAATTAGAACAAATTCGAGTATCATTAATTAAGTGCCACTACCGCAAGTCCCAAAGCTTCAGAAAAGTCACTTGTAACAATCTCAAGTCTTTGGTGATCTATTTACAACTTATTCTCTTCGTAGCAACTCCTCATAGCTATTCTCCTCATTACGCGAGTATTTTGCTAGTTGGAATCGCAGGCATAAATAAGATTAAAAAAGAAATGTATTACCTACACCCCTTAACCCTTGAAAGACCTTTGAGAGAGCCTTAAATAGATGAAAAATTAATCATAAAACAAAGATTAATTAAAAAATATTTCTCCAAAATTGCAGACATCAGGTGATCTTAAAAATAAAAAACAACAAAATTAATCATCAATTCCTAATTCAAAAATTCAAACCTGTTTGAATGACGGGGTTTCAATAATAATGTCTGTAGAGAAGACACATTTATCATGACAACCTGAAAATATGAAAGTCTGAAATGGTAAACTGTGGCAGTTCAATTCAGGGATGTAGCCATGATTTCATTTCAGGGGGTATTGATAAACATGACATCATTTCTGCCATACTTACACACATTATCTCACACACTGACATCGTTAACGAATTTTTTGTCCTGTTACATAGCGTATTCATATGTTTATTGTTTAGTAAGAATGAAGAAACGCTGGACATAGAAATTATAGTGTATTTTGCAGAAATTGTAAGGAATAAAGAATTTTAAAAAGATAAGAAGAGCTAAATTTATATTAAAAAAATTAATCGTCAAAAGGATTTTCTGTGAGATGATTCTTTCTTTTACTTAAAGCATTCGCAAAATTGAAATCCATTGTTGTCGATTTCATTCAATAGAACAAATCGAACACTTGGAATTCCATTTCGTGTCGAAGTCGCAGAAGTAATAGCATTTGGCTCAGCGGTCTGCGGACACTGAAGTACATCGTCAAATCACACTTTTAATTGTATAATTGGATTCAACGAAGCCGGTCGCATTTATCGAAAATCCATGATTTACTCTCATGATTTATACGTAATTTTTGTAACGATTCATGCAACATTGTTCTCATTTTAAACGAATTTTTAAACAAAATCAGTTCAAAGATTATTTTTTTAATCGATCACAATCATAATTTTTTTTTACAATTCGATCATAAAATAGAAACTAACAACATTCAATCAATGATTATATGATATAAAGCCAATCAGACAAGGATATAAAATTTTTCATTTGATCCACTTATTAGGCTGAGGGATTTTATTTATAACGATTTTTTATTTGTCATTTTGGTAATCATTTTTTGTTCTTTATTTATTTTTTTCTTTTATTATCTGATATTTATCATAACACAAGCTAAAAAACAAAATTAAAACTCGATCTCTCCACTACGCACTAATTGATCAAATTCAAAGGCACTTTTGTCAATTAGCTTTCGAATAAATTATCAATATCAGACGGTTTAACATTTTACGCCGAATTTTGTCTACAATAATTAGTTTCGCACTGCGTTTCGTCACATGAATTTCGACCATCTATACGTTTGATAAAAAAATTGCCAAAATTTAGTGTTCTTATCAATTTTGACATACAGAAAGGTTCAATTACGATGATTATGGAAATTATCCAAGATTGTTGATCAAGTTTGTGACATTTTGAAACCGTTTTATGTGATCGGTTTTTGTAATTTGGATAATTTTTGCTCCATATTACTAGAATTTTAACACATTTTTTAAAGCATTATGTTCGAACTGTAACAGCTGTGTAGGATTAGTATCTTGTTTATAGGTGCTCATATTTCCCAATCTCGCCCTCGACTCAACCCGGACTCCTTTCCACCTTTCAGAGCGATATTAGTCGCGGATCTAAACCGAGCTCTGTCTGTCCCCCAGGTAATTCAAACAGCATCCATAGCGAAAAGCATCTCGGTCTTTGATGCGAAAATTTTTAGCACTACCAGACTTTAATACTGTAGTGCTGGAAGCCGGACCAAGTGGCGACGACCGGCAGCTCTTAGGCGTGCCTGGACTTGGTGCCCATGTCTGTTCGACAACGTCTGGTTGCCGATCGGGTCTGGTGATCATCGGCCGATATGTCATGGAAAGAGATAAAAGGCGAAATAAATATACTAGTTTATTAAAAAAACATTACACCGATTTAAATTTGTGCCACATTTTATTCTTTGCTTACTTTAATTAAACAAAAGTCATTGTTGAAGGATTTTTTATATCGATTATCGAATCACTACAAATACTTTCAATCATTTTACACATTTCAGTCGATCCTAAAGCCAATGTTTCCAGTTCATAGAAATTTATCACTTCTTTAGTTTAATAATCGACAAATTATTCAATTCTTCAGTTTCATTAGTTTCTTCATTTAATATTACATTTTCATTTTTTTCCATTTTCATTCTATACATTAAAACTTCAAAGACGTGCAAATTTACAGAAATAAAAGTTTATTAATCAAAGTATGAACCGTTGGCATCAATACATTTTTGCCAACAAGAAACAAGTTGTTTTATTCCATCAGCATAAAATGCATCGGTTCTCGAAGCGACGAATTCTTGGAAGGCATTTTGAGCATCATCTTGGTTTTTGAAAATTTTTTCACGTAGGAAGTTGTACAAATGCCTGAAAAAGTAGAAGTCCGTTGGCGAGAAGTCTGGTGAATATGGTAGATGAAGCAGGGTTTCATAGCCCAACTCATAAGGCTTTTGAACAGTCACTTTTGAAATATGAGGTCTAGCGTTATCATGAAGAAGGATAGGACTTTTTCGATTGACCAATCCCGGACAAAGGGTTTTCAATTTTTTATGGATTTCAATAATTTCATGACAGTACCTCTCCGCTGTGATTGTTTCACCTGGATTCAAGAAACTGTAGTGGATGATTCCAGCATCACACCACCAAACTGTCACCATAACCTTACGGGGTGTTAGTTTCGGTTTTGGAAAGTGTTTCGGTACTTCATCTTTATCTAACCACTGTGCAGATCGACGTCGGTTATCATATAGGATCCATTTCTCATCACAGGTAACAATACGATCAAGAAATGGGTCGTTTTTATTGCGAAGATGATTGGCAGAACAAATTTCATAGCGTCGGTTCTTTTGATCTTCATTCAAATCACGTGGAACCCATTTATCAAGTTTCTTGATTTTTGCTGTTTTAAATGATCCAGGACTGTTGAATGACTAATGCCCAACCCATCTACAAGTTCCCTGATTGTTGTACGGGGACCTGTTTCCACCATTGTCCTCAAATTGTCGTTGTTCACAGCAACTGGACGACCAAAACTTTCTTCATCTTCAAGGTTTTCATCTTCATCAGAAAATTTTCGGAACCATCGTTGCACTGTGCGCTCAGAAGCTGTTCCCTTGCCAAACGCTTTATTGATATTGCGAGCCGTTTCTGCTG
>MQRK01219681.1:0-12369 GCA_001938485.1 Girardia tigrina
GACAAGTTCAAAACAAAAGCACCAAATAGTAGGTGTAAACCAATATTGGGCGCCTTTTCAATTTTTTTTCCACCTACTATTAAAATAGTAGGTGTCCTACTATTTCATGTTAACCGTTATTAAAAATATTTGAGAAAATATTTTATCTTCGGTTTTGTTTGTGAAATATTTTAAAATATTAAATGCTTTTTGATGATTATTTTATAGAAATATTAATGGCGTTTGAAATAAAATTTTTGCTATTTATGACTGATTAGTTTATAGTATAAACTAATAGTATAAACTAATACAGGCATGTCAAACTCGCGGCCCGCAGGCCGCATGCAGCCCGCCGCTTACGTTTTTGCGGCTGCAATGGTTTTAAAATTTTCTAAAAAAAATCTATTTTAAAAATCAAATTTATTGAAAAAATAAAAGCAAAAACAAAACAAATGAAAAACAAAACCAAGTACGAGTAAAAAACGAGTAAAAAACTCTTTTGCTTGAACATCCAGAATTAAAATTTGACAAATTTGAGAAACAATTAAAGATGTTGAAAGAAGATTTTGAAAAGAGGTTTTCGGATTTTCAAAGTAGCGAGTCTCATTTAAATATTTTTTGCTCTCCGATGTCTGTTGACATTAAAAATATTGATGAAAATTTGCAAATGGAGTTTATAGAACTACGATGCGACACTTTATTGAAACAAAAATATAAGGAAATTTGTATTCCAGAATTTTACGGATACTTACCCGCAGGTCATTTCCAAGAATTCGACATTTTGTTATTCGCATATTATTTGGTAGCACATATATTTGTGAACAGCTTTTTTCACAAATGAAGATGAATAAAACTGCACAGCGAACTAGATTGACTGAAGAACATTTAGCATCAATTTAAAATTAAATCAAGCCAAAATTTTATACCAAATTTTGTTGATTTGAAAAATGAGAAGCGGTGCATTATATCCAGCAAAAAATAAATCATATTCGTTTTTATTAATAAATATGTTTCTATAAAAAAATTTTTTGTTTTCTTTATGGTAAATTTATATTCAATTAACACTCAAAATTTGAATTTTTAATAAACCTAAGCAGATGTGGCCCGCAAAAAGATTTTGAAGACAATTTTCGATGAATTTGGCCCGTATACCGAAATGAGTTTGACATACCTGGTTTATACCATTAAAATATTTGTTTATAATTTATATTTATATGCTTCCTGACTTGATTAATTCAATTATAATTATTATCTATTATTACAATATAATTTATTTTTAATCTTGTTACGAAAAAGATAATATAATGAAGACCGTGTAGAGGATGTTGATTGTTTATGTTTTTATATGACTGATAAAACCTGTAAATTTTTAAACTTCAAACATCTAAGATTAAGATTAAAATTATCAAAAACAGAATTTGATAAAAACGTTTTGCAAATGTTGCAAAAACTAGAAAAATAAAACTCATTTAACATTAGTTATACCTACGTATTTTATATGCCTATTTTTAATTTGAAATACGAACGAATGTTTATGTTGTATTACAAAATAACCGCATAGAAAGCCATATATAATTATACACTAGAAGTAAGAAAATACAATATTAAATTTATTTACTTATTGAAATGGTTTATTATTAAATGATCTTTTATTAAATTATTTTGATATTCTAAATTCATTTCGCTTATATTTAACGCAAATACTCGAATTTGTTTGTACAATTTCTGCAAATAATCTTTACACATTTTTTACATCTGTGTTTACGTCTTGCCTTAAAAATTTCAATTTGGCATGGTTTTCGTTTATTATAAACCAGGGGTGATCAGACATTTCTCGACGGAGCCGCAAATCAAAAATATCAGATTTTTAAGAGCAAGAAAAAGGTGGTAATATCTTACGCAATATGTCAGTAAATATAAAGCTAAGGTATTAAATTTTTTTTATGCATTACAAATGAAATGTTTTTTTAAATATATATTTTAATCGACAGATGTTTATTCTACGTTTATTAATTAATTAAAAATCTGTGAAAATCCGATTGGTAGGTTGTTAGTGCAGTACGAACAAGTTTAGTTGAATGTTCATTAGTCAGTTGGGAAAGGTGTTACGATTATATAAAATTCCTTGTGGAATTCAAAAATTCACAAGAGTAAATTGTAGCGAAAATTGATATCAATTTACATGCATTTTTTAAAGTAGAATATTTCGCATCCGGTACGATTTTCCAAAATTCTATTGTAGTTTCCGATGATTTATGGTGCATCCGTAATACACGATTCTCTTGAATTTCAATTAATTCCATATTTGCAATAGCTTTATTATATAATAAATACTTTAGAAATGTAAATTTTTCGTACATTATATCAATTTTAAATAGATTCACAAGTAATTCAACACAATATTTTAAATATCCTCATTTTTTTCAAGAGCCGCATTAAAAAGTTCGAAGATCCACAGTTTGGCGATGTCTGTCATAACCCATGTTTTGTGCTCTTTCTGTTATTTTCCTGAAAGTTCTTTCGCCAATTGAAATAAAAAATTCTTTCTTGAAACAAAAGGAAAATCTTAAAATATGTATCTTATTTGCAGACACAGGATCTTATACATATCCTTTTTCAGTAAGAAGTGAAAGGTTTTCATTGACCGAGGAATCCTTTGCTTGCATACTTTAATTTCATTAACGAATCTAAATATTATCTTAGTTTTATTCTTCAGAGCCAAAACCTTCCTGACTAATACTGACTACGGTTTTATCCGATAAACTTTTAACTTTTTTTTACTGATTAACTTTTATCCCATCTTTTTTTACATATTAAGATGAAAAATGGGTTTTGTAAAAAAATATTAAATTAATTTCTAAGTAATATTACTAAATCTATTATATAATTTGTCAAAACTCCGACTAAAAGCAACAGAAACATTCAATTTGTTTACGACTCTAATTAAAATTGACATTTTGCATTTTGTTCGTTTTACCCTTCCTTATATGGCTTATTTTATTTTAGATAAATTGATTTAGATCTCGTAAGCGTCTTTATATTTATTATTTTTATATCTTTTGCATTATTAAAACTAATTTACAAAACATCTTTTCCCATTACGATTGCGTCAATCTGATATAGTCAAATGACTGAACCCCAAAAGACCGAATTCCCTAATCCAAAGATAAATCTGTTATTTAAAGAGATAATTTGACACATTTTAGTAAATACAGATATACGGCATAGATAATTTTAGTATTTGAAAACTCCTGAAGAAAAAAGACTTTATATTTGGTTTGTTCAGCGGATAAAAGTCAGTACAACATATAAAATGTGATTAATTTATGTATTTTGTTTAAAAAATTGAATTGTGTCAAAATAATGCTTCCAGTAAACCAATTATTACGTTAATTATTTGATTAATTACAGTGACAATTTCCATTCTCTTAAGTACATCCTTCAAATGGAGTTGATTATTTCAGTAATGAAGATGTTTTGTTTTTCGTTTTAAAAAGAAATTACAAAATAATTTGTCTTTTTTTAACAATTTTCTTTGCATCTTATTTTCTTTTTAACCTATTGATGATATCATTCTGAAATATCTAGTAAAGAAAATTCGCCTTATTGCTTGTGACAAACTTTAAAATTGTTCATCAATGTTGTTTATATTATAAATAATCTAAGAATTTATATAAAAAAGTAATATACATATATTACATACTTCATGGTGTCTGGAAAATAGAGAAATTCTTTTGTTTAATTAAATTTTATAAACCATGCGTGTTGAATATTTTGTCAAATATTTCAGTTGAATTAGATAGATAAGATTTATAAATGAAAGCTAAAATTCAGAGTATTTTATTTAGTGTGAGAAGCTTCATGTCAAACATTAACTTATAGAATGCTGTCTATTTTCATATTCGTCATATGTCTCCGTTACCTTGTAAATTACGAAACGATAGAGTAAACACATTGATTTATCAAACGGCTTTCGATGGCGGTGAGTGGTTCATTTCCGAGAATGTAATTGATCGCCTTTAGAGTATTTGAGGTTAAGTTTTAAAAAAATGAAATAAATTCATTTTAATCAAATGATTTATTAGTAAAATGTTTTAAAAATATTTTATAGTCCCGTATAATGTGTTTAATAAAATGTGTGAATTGACTTGAGGATGAGATTCATTGTCTTTTTTATGCCTTGTATATAGATATACATATATAAAATAGTACATAAATTCAAATGTAGAAATGTTGTAAATACTTTGTAAAATATTATGATTATTGGTAAAATGATTATTATTAAATGATTTTTGATCTAATACAAAACCGATTTTTAACTTGCCAAAAAATATAGAAATATTTTTCTATTCTATTAATATTGATATTAGTATTATTATTTTATAATTTTATTTCAAAACTTCCCTGAAGAAAACGCATTTCAGTGACAAGTTTCATCAAAATAGTATTCTGTTTCAAGTTTTAATCGTTTTTGAAATTTTTCTTGGAAAACATTATTTTCATTAAAATTACAATCGTCGAAGGATAATTATTCCCATCTACATTTGTCAGAATTATTTCCTGTGCAAAGAAAACATTTACAATTTGACGCAAAACCAATTTGAAAATTTGTAATTCATTGATTCTGTCAGAGAAACAAATTTCTCTCTATTTTATTTTTTTTCATTAATTTCAATAAATTTATATATTTCTTATTTTATTAAATTTGATTATAAATAAAATGTAGAATCGTTTTATAAACTTAAAATGTTTTGAAATTATTATTATTTTTTTATAATTATGTGAGGAATGTTTGAATGTTGTGTTTATTTTGGGTTTTGACTGTCCTGATTAAAATAATTCTGACCAAATTTGATTTTATTTTAAGTTTCACGTTAAAATTTATTTTAAATTTTAAAATCACTCTCATATTTTAAATGATTTATATAATTTATTTATATTTAAAAATAAAAAAAATCAATTTAATAATTTTCAAATTAATTAAAATTCCTGACATAATTAAAATCCGATGACATGAGGGGGAAACCAACCAATTATAATTGAGGTGGACTCTCATTGGCTGCCCATCGGCATATGTGTGACATACGAATGTATTATTTTGTCATTTTCTCTCTTATAGTTAGTATGGAAGAGGCAGTGAAATCTCAAAGAGTAATCATCTATTTCCTCTGAGGGAAGACACCCTCACTGCAGATATTGTGCACCGTTTACACTACGTCTTTGATGATGCCGCTATGGGAAGAACGGCTGTCCTTAAGTGGGTACAACGATTCCAGGCAGGGCATCAATCATTGGAGGATGAAATGAAAACAGCAGTCAGTGCGTGGATTGCGGAGACACCGCGTATTTTTTTCGATAATGGTATTAGGAAGTTGACACAGAGATGGGAAAAGTGTGTGAAACTGAATGGTGATTATATTGAAAAGTTTGATAGCGATTCTGATGAGGATTGATCAATTTTGTTAACTGGAATAAACTTTTTGAATTTGTTGTTACTTATCAGTCCGCGAACTTTTGGGACACCCTTCGCATATATAGAAATATAAACATTAGTATACTTTTTAATAGGATTGCTAGGGGGTTTTTGGTGACTTAAATCTTTGAATAATTTATTTTCATTATCATATTTATAATTAAATAAGTTCAAATGATTTATTTACAGGGTTTTGCAATTGAAATGCGACACTTTTTCTGTTGAAATGCGACACTTTTTCATTTAAAATGCGACATTATAAAAATTGCGCAACTTTTACTTTAATTAAAATATGCCCTTTTCAAAAGATTTACATAGAATCTGTTCGTTAATAATTTTTTTAAAATTTAAAACTCCATTTTTTCAATATTTTAGATTTGCTCATGACTGAAAAAACAAACCAAACAAAACATTCGTGAACGAATTATCTCAGCGTTTGAAGGTGGTTTGCAGGCAGCGGCAATCACAACCACATTTAACGTTCACAAAGCAACTGTGTACCGTATCCTAAAAAAATATACTGACAGGTCTGCGTTAAAGTTAAATGTGGCAATAATTTCAAGTGCCTAACATCTGATGTAACTGAATTTATCCAAAGCTTGATTAAAAAAGATCACTCAATATCATTGAGCAGTATAAAAAGAAATACCAAAGTTAAATTTTTATCGGTTGCCTAATTTGTTATTTAAAGTCAAATTTTAAGACAAATAGTAGATATTATATTTTTTGTTTATTTCGCATTCTAAATGGAAAACCCTATCTATAAATTTTTTAAAAAATAAATATTTTGGATTAATAATAAAAATTGTAATTAAATTTTAATAATAATTGTAATAATATTGAAATAACAGCATTTGAATAATTTTAAATTAATAGAAATTGATGCAATTTAACTAAAATACGTTTAAAATGATTTCAAATAAAACAGTTATTATTTAGATTTTTATAATGTATTTTAAAGATTTTTATAAAATAATAAAATACTAATATATAAATTAATGTAATCAAAGATATATTAAATTTTAATTAACGTTTTAATAAATAAGTTATCAGTATTATAATCCAGTATTTTTATGTATAATTAATCTGGTCAAAAAGAAGAAAACAAAAGAAAAGTTCCTCCAGAAAAAATATTTAAATAATTGTTATTATTATAGAAATAAAATTTGGTGTTAATGAATTATAATCTTGATCCAGAACCCAACATATCGACCATCGCCTGTAGCTCCGAAAAACTAATTTTGAGGCTCATATCAGACAAAATTTTGCAACAAGATAACGTGGAAACATTCATTTCGGCTATCACAAGATACTTCAAAGTGGCCTAAGTATCGAAAAGTGTGCAAGAGATGTTGGTAAAAGTCACACAAACTCGTACCAATATACGAAAGCGTGGGTCCCGAAGTGAAGGGATATGAAGCCCGTCTACAACAAGCTTTTCAGACGAAAAGCACGTGAATGGAGGATTTGAAAGAGGCGGTAAACTTCAAGAGATCTGGAGAATCAGTGTAGGAATTCTTCGTTAAAGCAAAAAAGTTAGCGGCTAAATTGATGAAACATAAGTGAACAGAGACGGAGGTAGAAAAATGCCTTCTGATCCACGGGTCAAAAGATAGTTACGTGAAGAAAGAAATTATATTTAGAGAAGTGAAAAAATTAACAGAGGTGAATGACGTTATTAACAAAGTAGATGAAGTCCGGAGAATGGAAAATCCGGTGCACGCAATACGACCAACATATAGAGATGAGGTCAAAACAGGCACTACGACGGAAATAGCAACAAGAAATATGGCGAGGAAAGGAAATTCCTATGGAAGACGATCTTCTATGCAGAACAACATCACATCAATTTTGCAATCTAATTTTACATTTCGTCATACAGTTTTGACAAATAAAATAAATATTAATTAATGGCATCATTTTTCAAAAAATTTTCTCGCTTTTATCAGAAAATCATTGAAGAAGACACTTTCTGATTATCTGAAATAAAAAAAATAATGTAATTGTAATTTGATTTTTCATATTTTTTTAAGAACCTTAACAGAAAATAGCACCCATTTGAAAAATGATAAATCAACAATTGAGGAATAATATGTTTCGAGAATGGAATGTAAATTATTGAAATTGAACAAGTCCTTAGCATTTAAAGAAATTCTTGTCATGTGATTGTTCGCAAGTTTTACTAATAGACATGGTTTTGCTTAGCCTCATAAACATTCTGAACAACAAAAATTGGCGATGAAAAGTTTTTATGATGAAGATTGTATGCTATCTTTAAATGAAGTTGTAAGACATGTACAAACATTTTTATTTCAATCTCTGCCTCAACTTTAGCTCGAATCTTGAAGGCTATTCTCTGAAAACTAATCAGCTTATTCCCGAACGACAATATAATACTACCACGTTGGAAATACGTAAAGTCTATGCTTTGATGTTTAGTGCCCTTTATTTTGATTGATAAAGTTAGTTTTAATGTTTCATTAAGAGTTTCACGTGGACGATCCGTAGTTGGTTCACTGGCAATTGCAGTTTTTCATGTGATTCGTTCTGGAAATATTTCCATTTGTTGTGTTAATCGTAATGGAATTATTCATTTTTAATCAAACAATTGAGATTTTAATAGTTGGACAGGAAACCGTGTCTCCGCGACATTTTAGTAAGATAATTTTTTTTCATTTTATTCACCAAAATATTCAGCGGAATCCCATCTCGTTTACGCAATTCAAATTCACAAGAGTCTTCACTAACACAAACAGTCTTAGTATCGCTGGAAATTGTTAAATCGATTTTTACGGAATTATTTTGATCATCAGAATCTTTTATATTCTCAATATCTTCACAACATGCAATAATATCGATATTTGGTAGATTATTTTGTTTACGATAATTACTGTTTTCAAAATCATCGTCATTGATACTGGATTCCATTTTATTATTCAAGTTTTTAAATTTTTTTATTGTTCAAAATAGAGTAAGAACGAAGTGACCATTTTATTTTTTACGACACTTTTTTTTAAAATTGTACTTGGAATTGTGATTGTAATTCACAAAATATACACACACATAAAAAAATACACACCCAAACCAATCGTATTCAAAAAAATAGATTGGTGACTCTCCTACCCAGATGGGGCTGATAAGTTATTGATTAATTATCTAAATTTAATGAGATTCATGTTTAAATACTAATTAATTAAAAATTTTATAATTATAAATTTTAATAATATTTTCAGTAAACGATTTTAACTTATTGAATTTAATATAATTTTAAAAAAACTAATGTTATTTTAATAATTATTTAATGCAGTGGTTTCCAACTTGTGTGGCACGCCCCACATGGGGGCGTGAGACTGTTGCAAGGGGGCATGCAGCTGTATCCAAAATATCATTTTCGAATACAAACCAAAAAAATCGAATAGGTGGCACAAAAAATGAATCAACAATTTGTTTTCTAAAGGGCGGCGCACCAATATTTTTATAAAGGTGGGCGCCGGTACAAAAGGGTTGAAAACCACTGATTTAATGCATTTTTATCCAATAAACTTTTGAGAAATAAAAAGTTTATATTATATACATCCCATTAATTAATTTAAAGATTTGAATATAGCTACAGAAAAATATTAATCAAGAACGATGCTTCCCGCAAGTTGTGCTACTGACAATGAGTCTGTTTTTGTTATTAATAAATGTTTACACGCGAAATATGATGTTGATAATACCTGTAATATTAATTTTATTTATATTGTTATGTAAATAATATTATAATTGAACATATTCACTGAATATTTATTTATAGTAAAATGATCCGAGATCAAAGTACAAAGCATTATATTAGATTCTCAGATTCCACAATATTGAAAAATTTTTATAAATAATTTAATTTATATGTTATTTAATTATGTGACAATAATTCGACGATAATTAGTTACAATTGTTCAGGGAGATGTATCGTATATATAATTGTATCAGATGTATCATTGATCAAGATCAGAATTCATTAACACAAAATTTTATTTCTAACAAACAATGATTTTTTAAACAAATTTCTGAGGAACAATGTTTCATATACTATTTGAAATATAAATAATGATACATAATTTTAGTTATATTTAAGTTTTATAATTTAAGTATAATAAATTATAACATTAAAATTTTTTACGAAAATTAAATCAATATTATCTCCATCTTAATTTTGTACTAAACACATTCACATATCATTCATAGATCCCGTAAATGTATCTAACAAAGTCATTATATATAAACTATAATCTTTTGAATTTAAGAAAGCAACTAAAAATAATTATCATGATATCATGAGATCTAAAATGTTAAACAAACGATTCACTTAAACCACTGATTAAATTGGACTTTTATCGAATTAAATATATATCCTTTGAAACTTGGTAAATGTCCTCATTTGTGTTTTGTCCTCCGTTCTATACTCTTTTCATTGTCGTTCAAATGAAGAAACAGTAACAATAATCATAATTATCTGATTTTCAATAGCAAACTTATCGCTATTTATATTTAGTACTCTTTCTGTCCTCAATTATTTTAGCAGTGTTATTATTTGATGTTCATAAAAAGGAAAATTAAGTATTAAGTGAACTAGATTGCAAAACACGAAAAACGAGAAACAGCTTTTTAATTATTCATATTCTAAAGTACATATCATTGACGTTTAATCGTAACATAATGTTTAAATGTCATTGATTATAGTTAAAACTTAATAGTGAAGCTTTACAATATCATCAACAAAAGAAAAATGCGGGTAATCCCAGTGCAAAATGAAGTGCAGTTGAGGCCCATAAGCCTTCTAACTTTAGAGGCCTCGAGGCTCCGACGAGAGTACCAGATCAACATTGCAATTTCTGAATTTAGCCATCAAGTAAGTTCTTAGTGTTTCCTTTCGCTAGAGGCTAGAGGTAGAAATGACATTCTTTGTCATTTAGAAATTCTTGTTAAAGTCTTGGTCAATTTCAGTGGCAGAATTGACGTCACTGAATGAATATCTAACAGTTAGTTATTCTGCTTATCCACTGACATTGTTTACAAATTCACGCCATTCCCGTTATCATTTACGTGATCAGAACACGCAATAATACTACCTCACTATTTTGATAGTAAGAAGGAATTCCCGACTTTGAGACAAGTAAATTTGAGACAACCATAAATGAATACAAGTCACATGTTGACAGTTGAATGTTGATCACGAATCATTTGAAGTTTTTAAATGTTTGTTTTTCAGTCAACTGTCGGTGCTCACTTGTTAGTATTTGTATATCTGAAACACAATACTACAATACATTTATCTTTTTATCGCGGGACCCTAGACAGTTGTCTACTTTGCATAATGGATAATCCGGCACTTGATAGAGCAGTTAGAGAATGAATAGTAATAAAAAATAGTTCATAATTGATGAGCATAATATGAAATTCTTTTCTTATTTTTTGAATCTGAAGCTTTTGTCCATTAAGTCGACTGTATGATTGTAAATGTAAATAACATAAGTCTATATCAAAATTCAGGAAACAAAAAAATAATATTAATTTTGAAAGAAGAGTCTTTAGAAATCAAATTGATACCGATTGATGTGGTTCTAAAAATATAACACAAATCGCTAGAGCTCCACTACTTGTCGAAACGACATGAAAAAAAACCAAGAAAAATTTGTCAAACAATTTTATTTGAAAAGCAAAAAACTTTCGTCAAAATTTATTGTGATCAATTGTGACGGATCAACCATCATCATCAGTCTAAACTAACAATGATATAATCGCATTTACATATCAAAGCAATGTTTATGTAATATAAATCATGAAAATACTTTCAATAAAGTTGAAGAGGATGGTGTTTGGACATTGATTTTAGGATCAAAAGATTTGATCAACAATGCTTCACACATCACCCTCTCCCAGTAATTATCAAATTGTGAACACAAAATCTTAAATTACTTACTTCAACTTTACTATTTAAACTATTCTTCATATGGTGAGCAATATTGCTATCACTTTCCCTGCGATTATGTTCCTGAATACGTTTTTATTTAGTTTTTACAGAAATTCAATTTGTCATTCGAAGTAAATTCCGATAAATTGAGGACTATGTAACACATTTATAGGGCTGTATTACAATTATCCGACTTAAAATGTTCATTTTTTAGTTCTTTGAAAAATTCGAAAATTGATATTTTTTGATAAAGACAACTCGATTTTCTAAATTCAAACTCAAAGAAAATTTTATTAACTCAGTAAAAAATACGCATCAAAGTAGTATATACAAAAACAAAAGGCGCATCGATTCAGTGCAGACTTTCTAATCGCATACCAAATTGTTTTTTTTTAATTCACAAAAAAAGTCACTATTTTTAGAGTCATAAATAAATATATTTTTTATTTTAATAAAAGTCTTTAATTTTTTTATAATTTTTCACAACTTCATTTCAATCCGGAACACATAGAGAATGAAGACGATTCGAATTTCAAACTTTCCGGTAGCAAAATAAAAGAAGAGAGATTATCAAAACAATGAATTCAATTGAAAGTAGAATAGAATAAAAAATCAAAATAGTAAAAAATATGATTTATCTTTATGGTCACTTTTTAAAGATGTTGTTTATTATATTCAATTTTCAAAATATTTACCTTCATAAATAACTAAATGACGCTACCAATCTTGAAAATCATGATAAAAATTTGTTCATCCTCATGTCTCTATCCTCGAGCTTTTTCAACATTAAATAAGAGAAATCTAATTTCCTTAAAATGACTCTCTGTGAATTGCAGGATCATTTAGATATATTAGGTGTACAAGTGTGAAATGCGGATTAAATTTTGAAAAGAAATACGTTAAAAACAAAAGAACGATAAAAAAAGCTTTATTCAAAATATGCTCCATTACTAATGATACATTTGTC
>MQRK01219688.1:26394-39347 GCA_001938485.1 Girardia tigrina
AGGCCAAAAAGAAGTTCGCACTGAAGGATGCTATTGCTGCGACAGAACCTGGCGAAGTCGCCAGTTCCACTATAAGAAACTGTAAACTAAGTCAACAGAATAGCACGTTCAATATCGTCTCTTCGTCTAAACCAATCGATGCTCCAATGGAGCCCGAATTCGCGTCTGCATCGACATCAGGGAAAAGCAAAACTCGAGAGACAAAACTGCGCCAAGGATGTTCATGGTGTGGTTAATTAGTTACTCACTCTCATCAAGATTGTCCTGCCTCACAGAAAATGTGTCCTCAATGTAATCCTATGGGTCATTTAAAGAGAGTCTGTCGTCAGACAAGGGGTTCAACTGTTCAGAGTTCAGGTATTATTGCTAGTATTCCGATACTTAAAGCTAATCAGAAGTATGTGTCTTCCACGGTAATGGGTAGGAGCATTCGATGGCTCGTGGACAATGGTAGCGAAATTTCCATCATTTACATGAAGTTCGCAAAGAGTCTGGACATGCCTATATTAAAAGGTTGTATGAGAGAACTCACTGTAGATGGAACACAAATTGCAATTGTTGGAAATGGATCTATTGTTATGGAATTAAAAGAAACTTTCGTGGATGCAGAAGTATTTGTAGCAACCAAGTTGGCTGAAGAAGCAGTTTGGGGTATGGATATCCTTGGAAAGTTTAGTGGACTTCATATAGACCTTACTGGTTCACTCCCACTACAGCACGTGTCTAGCACCATATCGATATAGCCGTAAGAGTTTACGGGTAATCGATTGTCGACTTTATGGGTGGATTCAGTTTCGTTGGGCAAGTTTATGCCAACAATGCAGCCAGTGCGCATACATTCTAGATACAGATCGAAAGTTGACCAGAACTTCATTCAATCAGAGATTAAACGAATGTTATTGTGAAATCAAAATATCAATGGAGATCACAAGTAGTGGTGGTGAATGGACATGGAGGAAAGAAAAAATTGGCTGTAGATTACGCTACTACAATAAATCGGTTTAATGAAGATGATGCATTCCCGGTTCCACTAATTCCGGCAACGTTGGAAAAAACTTCATGATACAACTATTACAGTTCGTTAGACCTTCGTGCAGCATACCACCAGTTGCCGTTAGTGGAGAGTGAACAACCATTAACGGCTTTTGAAGCTCATGGTAATCTTTGGCAGTTTACGAGACTACCGTTTGGAGTTAAAAACGGTGTGGCAGCCTTTTGTAGAACTGTGAGCCACATTGTGGCTAGCTTACCTGGTGTAGTGTGTTATTTTGACGACGTGGTCGTCTGTGTGAGATCACGTGAAGAGCACGATAGTAATTTGAAATCCTTTTTCATTAAAGCCAAAGAGATCAATCTAACCCTGAATTTAGCAAAATGTTCACTGGCTCAGACCAGGTTGAATTTTCTTGGACATATATTCGAAAATGGTAAAAGTCGGTTGACCCCTCTATTAGAGTTTTCGGATCCTCAAAGCCTAAAACAGTTTGAAAGACTTATTGGAATGTTGGTGTACTACGCAAAGTGGGTGAAAGACTTCTCAAGAATTGCAGAAATTATTTCCTCTGAGTAACAAATGCAAGCAAGTCATCACTGTCCTCAAGCAGGAAATTGCCTCAGCATTATTGGTGATTCCTAAATAATACGGATTTTTAGTTTTGGAAGCAGATGCATCCACTCTATCAATTGGAGCAGTATTGTCTCGAGAGGGGCACCCTATTTTATTTTTCTCTCGTAGATTGGGTCTGGTAGAGAGTGGTTGACCAACTGTGGAACAAGAGGCATTCGCCATTGTTGCAGCAGTAGAGCACATGTGACCTTTTCTGTTTGGAAGACATTTTCAAGTTTTAACGAATCAACAAGGTGCTGCTTATCTCTTTGATGGTGGACCCAAAGGACTAGTGAAAATGCCAAATTGGAACGATGGCGAATCCGATTGGCTGAGTTTGACTTTGAGATACAGTATAGGCCAGGGTCTGCAAATCCAGTAGCGGATGCTCTCTGTCGTGTCTGCTCAACAGTTTTTTCTAGAAAAGATAAGTGTTTCAGATGAGATTTCTGTCATTGTAAAATTTATACATGAACAAATGGAACATCCGCGGATTGAAAGGTTGACCAAGTAAATCGAAAGAAAATTCGAAATGAAAAATACTGGAAAAGTAGTCCAATCATGCATCCAACAATGCCGAATATGCGCAGAACTCAAACCCAAGTTTATCAAAATACCAGATCAGAGACTAGTGGTTTCAAAACGACCATGACAAAGAATATCGATTGACCTTATGGACCTAAAAGAGCTATCTCATGGAAAATCCTATATTCTAACAGTTATTGATGAATTCTCAAGATTTCCATTTGCATTCGCTGTACTGAATATGTCGACAGAGACTGTCATTCAGTGTTTGGAAGAGCTGTTTACAATCTTTGGTCCACCATGCGAAATCCACAGCGACGGAGGGCGTCAATTTGAAAGTCGGTCATTTGCTGATCCTCAAGATTTGGAATATCAATAAAACGAGAACAACTCCGTACCATCCCGCGGGAAATGGTCAGTGTGAACGCCTCATTGGAGTCATATGGAAAACTGCTCAGTTGAGATTGCACCAATCCCGTAGACCACTTGCCGAATGGACAGGTGAACTTCAATGAGCAATTATGAACATGAGAGCCCTTCCATCAAGAGCTATTGGGATTGAAAATCACCAGGAAATGTTTTTTGGATTCCGGCGCAGATCTACATTAGAGGATTCAGGAAAAGTAAAAGCAAGTTTGCCAGCGACATTTGAGTTGCCATCATGAGTCACCCATGGGAATGCGGCATTTCTCAATAACATGGAGAGGGTAACCAAATAGGATCCTTTGGTGGAAGAAGTGATAATCGAAATGTTATCTCACCTCATTTGATTCAAGTTTTTTTTCCCAAGGAGGGAAGAGTGTACACGGTATCATCAAGGCATTTGTCAAGGAGCCCTACTGGAACTCAGAATCCTGTTTTGCATGGGGAGAACAGTACGAATGAAATCCAAATAGAGACCACAGGAACAGAAATCAAATGAAGAAACTCATGGTGATAGCCGACAGCATCGTGTGAAAAGAAACCCTGAACATATAAAGGACTATATGAGAGATTTACTAGTGAGGAAGAATGTGTTGATTGTTCAAATGGTTAGAACATTTTATTGCGAAATTTAAAAATCATCAGTTTATTGGTTTTATGTGTATTAATAAATAAATAATCGGTCCTTTGTATTCGAAGGGTTTTACGACAGTTCTCATATTAAATTATTCAATTCTTGTCAATTTAAGTATTTGGAAAGAACACCAAAAACACTTTTTCTTGTGGTTCATCTTTGTTTTGGTTTTCCTTAGAGGGACTGACAATGTCCGAGTAATAAATACCCATACTTTTATTTAATTTTTGTAGTTAAGTTACAAAAAATTTAAAATATTTGTATGTTTTAATTTGCCTCATTAAAACGTTAAAGGCCCTTTTACAATGTAAATAAATCATGTTTGTATGTGGTATGTTTATATTATTTGTGTGTATGCTTGTATTTGTAGGTATGTTTAATTTTTCTATATATTAATGTTGGTTGTGTTTTATCAAACAAAAAAATTATTGATTTTTATTTGTTAGTTTCCATCTTCTTATATTTTAATCATATGAGAATGGTTTATTGACCTTGCTAAAAGTTAACTGGTGTATATACAATTCAAATAATAATAAATTAAATAATCGACTTGATATCAATTAAAATATAATAATGATTACAATCTCTGATTACGCTAATAAACGATGGACGTACATTGGGAGAACTTTATCGAATAATTTAACAAACATGATGGAATATTTACAAATTAAATTAAAAATTGCCCAAAAATGTCTATTGGAAGCGAAAAAAAATGAAGACCGATTCAAATATTCCGAATTGATAAAACAAATAGAAATTTGGGAAGAAAACGTGGCGATAGCGGAAAACGAAGCGGAAATAATTGCAAATTTAGGTCGGTTTTTGTTGATTTACGATGCAGAAAAAGCGAAATTACTGTTCCACGTGAAACACGTTTTGAGTGAAAACAAATGGTTGAAAAGTGAAATGTATGACTTACAGGGCATTCTATACCGACTCGAACACGAATGTCTGATTGCCGAAGCGGAAACGAAATACTTTCAATGTTACTACAATATGAGGAATTATTTGACTGTGAGAAAGAAATCACAAAAAGTCGAAAAGGAACCCGAATTTCAAGATGACGATAGCGATCCGGAAGAATCAATACCGAATAACATGCAGGCGATCTTTCATGTTGTCATGAAATTCATTTTTGAGGGTCATCACACTGCGGCGATTTCCTGGTGCCAAAAAAGTATCGGTGATTATCAAAAACGAAATGGAGAAATATCGTCAGAAGTCGGTGCAATTCATTCCCTATTGGGCCGGGTTTATAAGGATTTTGGGTATTTGATGATTGCTCAAGAATGTTTCGAAAAGAGTCTTTCGATTCGACAAAAAGTTCACGGAAGAAACAGTGATAATGTGGGAATTACGTTGTCGCTTTTGGGGTCTATTTTCGGCAAACGGGAACTTTATCAAGACGCGATTCGAATCACGAAAGAAGCGCTTGCGATCAGGGAAAATATACTTCCGAAAACCCATGTCGATATATCTCGGTTGTATTTGAAACTGGCGGAATATTCGTTAAAATTGGAGCTGTGGAACGATTCGATAGAGTATTATAAAATTGCTCTTGGGAATCTCGATAAAGTCTTTGATATGACGGAATTGTGTATGATTAAAAGCTACACGAATTTGGCGCATGCCTATGTTGAAACCAATAATTTGAGTAAAGCTGCTATGTGTTTGGAAAATGTCAATGCGTCTTATATGAAAAAGAACTTTCCGGGATCGTCGAATACGACAAACCCGTTAGCTTTAATTCAAGATTGTATTACTCGAAATGTCAGTGATTTTCATGCGGAAACTCTTATGCAAAGATTCGGATCGGTTTCGGAAGTCTCCGATGAGAATGTTGTAAATACGATGATTCTTTATTATCAAAAACGCAATGAAATGAGAATCGTTGACATTTTAAAAAGTTGGATTGATATTTCCAATAAAAATATTAATCAAAGCGAACTAAACAACATCAAACCCCCGAAAAAAATCAATACTGCTCCACAGGAAAGTCAGAGACACGAGTCTGTTACGTCTCATGGTTCGTCATTTCGACAAAGTCTTCGAAGTCTTTTTAAGGGGAAAAAATAGGTTTTTCGATATTTTTCACTTGTTATTTATATTAGTTCCGGTTGTAAACCGAAATTATAATATTATTTTCCAACATCAGTTTAAATTCGATATATTTAAACTTGGTTTTAATATTTGCTTATCATTTATCAATAATTTACACAAAAAATAATAAATAATAAAAAATTAATTTCTTTTCTTTTTCTGTCTATTGGTTGATGATTGCGGACTGAAATTGTTTTTGAGGATGTTCGTTGGGTTGATATCATTTTCGATATTTGAATTAGAATTCATAATTGTCAAAAAAATTTTATTACCGCAAAATAATAATTTTTATTTCAAAAAACTTAATTTAAAATTTTTACAATTTATTCCAAAATAATATTCATTATTAAATTAAAAGGAATACATTTTATACTACCATCTTACAAATTTATTATTTCCAGAAATTATATACTTTAAAAGATATTCTTTTTCAATTATATTATTAATCTTGAAATCAAAATTTAATTTCAAATATTTTTTTAAAAAAATTTTAATCATTTTGAAAATCAACTAACTCATCATAGAGGGAACACTAAAAATTTTAAATTGTAATATTGTTTGGCATGATTTAAGCACTCGAAACAATAGTTTTATTTGATAAATTATCTTTTATATATTCAGTTCCGTGTAAACTTTCTTTCAAATTGACGTGACCTTATTATGAGAATAACTGTATCTCGAAACGCGTTATTTGATACTTTTACTGTACACAAAGTACAAGCACGAGCTAGAAAAGACGAAACATAATTTTAACGTATGTATTTTGTGATGAGGAAAACGACTGTTAATTAAATCAGTTGTTTGAATAAGCAAAAAGCGCTGACAATTGGAAATTGGAATATTTGTGTGAAAATATAATTTATTTGTCTTGAACGTTTTATTTGATTGTCTTTGATTGGGAGACGTAATCCGTCGATATGATGGGGTGGGCGATTTCGGGGAATAGATCGCCAAATTTGAGTTAGTAGCCCGACTTCAAAGAGTGGAGAATTTAGTATCGGTGATGCCACTTTTCTTATCTGGAGGAGCTTTTGCGGTGTACGATGAATTGTCAGATGGGACAAAACGAGAATATTCAGAGCTGAAGCGGACCTTAGAAAAAGTATTCTGTATCGATCAGGTGACGGCATTCAGTGCATTATGTAGCCGAAAATTACAATAAAATGAGTCGGTGGATATGTTTGTGGCCGATTTGAAAAAACTGGTATGTGTTATTGATTCTGATGCATGTGAGGAATGCGTGAAAAGCGCAGTTATAGTGGGTTTGCCAGCCTCGGTTCAACACCAAATTAAGTCGGTCGGCTAGTTGGATGACCGGCCGTTAGCGGATATAATTGTGATGGTACGCACGTTAGTTACATGAGAGATGTGTATGATAGGACATGTTAGGGTTCCGAAATATACATATGAACATTTTTGATAAAATTTTATGTAAGAAAAGTTTTCAAATAATTCTTTCATGAAAATTATTAATTTCAAACAAAATAATATTTAGTTTAACAAAATTTGGAATTTAAAATTAAAAATATTTTAGTCTTTGTTTTAATTGATCAATTTTCAAGGCTGATGAAAATAACTATATAAACAGCAGCAAATCTAGTTTTAGTTTGCCCAAAAATATTTGCTGAAAAATTCGCCTAAGAAGAGTTCACGTAATCAAGTAAAGTGAATACCAAATTTATTTTATTTTTATTTTATCCTTTAAAATATTGTTTTTATTAAAGAAACCATAAGTATCCCATATGGGAGAAAAAGGTTTTTAAATTTTAAATTTCAATCAAATCATCCTTCGTTTTTGGGAGATTCACAGTCTTAACTGTAATCTGTTAACTCGCACGAAATATTGATTTGTGTTTGTGTTCTGTCATCAAGAATTGAATCATTATTATTTTTGACTTGTTAATTTTTGTTATTTGAAATAAAGTTTCATAAAAGAATTTGTGTTCATTGTCTATATATTTATGTTGGAAGTCATTTCTGATTAATTGGAGTCAGATCAGATTAAAGATTTCGGATTAAAGATTAGTGATTAAAGATTAAAGATTAAAGAATAAAGATTTGTGTTTTGAAACGTAAATATTTAAATCAAAGATAATTTAATACCCAACAGACGTGAACGAATACGGAAGTGTCATATTGATTCTGAAAAACGGGTGAGAATATGAAGATTTGCCTGACGAGACACGGGTCATTGATCGTCGGGTAGAGAGAAGATGCTTTAAGTGTAATAAATTGGGGCACATAGCCAGATTTTGTGAGTCTAAGATGTGTAATGATGAGAATCATGTGGCGAATCAATGTCCATTGAAGCGTGAGCAGTTAACAAAAAACGATTAGTTAAAAATAAGTATGCGCAGTAGCCTTTCCATACAAATATCTGCGGTTACCGGGTTTTGATGTGAAAATGTACGATCGAATGGTGCGAATGTGTGTTGACTCGTGTAGTAGTAGGTCGATTGTGGTTCGACGGCGAGTGAAGCGTTGTGCACTGAAGAGGGTCAACGCGACTATTGTGATGTCAAATGGAGAGAGTCTTCAAGGTATGGAGACGTGTGATGTAATCGTCGATGTGAGGGGGAATACGATATCGTTAAATTGTGTAGTGGTGGAAGAGTTACCAGGGTGTGAATTGCTCAACGGTCTTGATGGTATAAGGAAATTGCAGGGAGTGCATATTGCAGCGAATGGTGATGTAGCGTTCGGGGTTGAAATGAAATCGTTGGAAGCGGTGAATATGTGCAATGTTGGAATCGCTCCAGGAGGTGGTAGAGGAGCCGGTATAAAGATTATTGATGACAAGTACTGTAAAGTGAATGCGAACATAGAGACACTGGCCCCTAAGATTACGGATAAGGATTTTGATGTGTGGTTCGATGGCGAGAAATGGGTTGTTAAGTACCGATTGATTGAACCAAGTAACCGAATCATATTAAAGAACAGCGTATCCTTGTATCCAGTAAGACAAGAGATTCAGTGTGAGTTTGATACAGAAATCGAGCGGTGGATTCAAGAAGGGTGGTTGCAAGAGTGCGAGTTTCACAACAATTGGATTATTCCATTAATGGCCGTCTTGCAATCCAGTAAAGGCAAGTTGAGTCCAGTGCTGGACTTTAGAGAACTGAACGAGTTCGTGGCAAGTCATTCTGCGGAAATTGACATTTGTGCCGAGACGCTCAGAAGATGACACCAGATGGGAACGCACTTTTTTTATCAATTTGAAAACTGCACGTATACAACTGCATGTATCGCGCGAATTGTGGAAGTTCCAGGTGGTTCGGTTTAGAGGGAAATTGAATGTGTTCACCTGTCTTGGTTTTAGGTTAAATATGGCACCGAAAATTATGGTCGCGGTAATTAAATTCGTGTTGTCGAGTAACCCTGTCGTTAGAGACGCTACTGATTCTTACGCGGATGCTACCATTGTGGACTTGAGTAAATTTAATAGTCAGGAGGTGTTGAAGATACTCAATGATTTTGGGCTTCTGACCAAACCAGCTTAGCCATTATGCGGGGGACGAGTGTTGGGATTAAGTGTGATTGAAGAAAATGGGGTTACAAAATGGAAGCGGGACAACACCATTCAATAAATGAGCTGTGAGATAACGAAGAGGCAAGTGTTTTCGTGGTGCGGGCAAGGAAGTGGGCATTTTCCCCGTTGTCGGATGGTTACGACCTGCGAGTACTTTATTGAAACCACTTGTGAGCGAATTGAAATGTGATGAGAAAATAAACGGAACAAGTACGGAAACGATAATGAATATCAAGAAGCGTGTAGATGAATGTGATCCGGTGGGCGGAGTGTGGATTGTCCCGAAGTCGAAAACAGGTCGTGTATGCTGCGTTGCAAGTAGTCTCGCCATTGGTGGGCGTTTGGAAGTGGATTACATCATCATTGAAGATAATTGTTGGTTGAGGAAGAAAGATGATGTATTCCCCATTAACTTGGCAGAATTGGAAGCGGTGTTGAAAGGATTCAACATGACGCTGGCATGGGGGATAACTGAAGTAGGGGTAATGTGTGATTCAGCAACGGTATGTGCTTGGGTACATTCAATTACGTCAGGAGATAAACTGACACAGGTGCATGGATTGTCGGAGATGTTGGTTAGGGGACGATAATTTTTATTAGGTCAATTAGTTAGTGAATGTGATGCAACATTGACGATCTCCTTGGTGAAATCTATGGAGAACAAAGCAGATGTCTTGACTAGAGTTCCTGCGAGTTGGTTTAAGCAAGTGAAATGTTTGATTGCTGTCAGCCATGGGAAGGCGCCGTCTATTGACGATGTAAGGTCTGTTCATTCGGTACACCATTTTAGTGTAAATAGGACATTGTTTTCAGTTAAAAAGATTTATTGAACTGTAGATGAAAAGGTAGTTGCCGAGGTGATAGCAAATAGAAGGGCGATTTATAAGTGTCACGGACCTGCAACGTCTGGCGTGTGACATTACGCATTTTGGTGGAGAATTTTTTTTAACAAGTGTTGATTGCGGCCCGAGTTGTTTTGCGATCAGGAAACCGTTAAAAAACGAAAGCGCAAAAAGCATTGTGGAGAAGTTAATGGAATTATTCAGGGTGAGAGGACCTCCAGACGAACTATTATGTGATAATGGGAAGAGTTTCTGGTCAGAGCTACTGCAAAATATGTGTTAAGCATGGAATGTAAGTGTGAGGTATCGATGTGTATATCGCCCGGCGGGGAACGGCATCGTTGAGAGGAACCACCGAACTATGAAAAGGATTGCTGCACGAACTGGGGGGATGTGAAAGAGATGGTATACTATTATATTTGGACCCTAAAAACAGGTTTAAGCGGGGTTTCAGTGCCCAGCAATGGAATCTTCTCGTATCAGTGGCCATTTACAATGCGAAGTCTGTGATCTAACAACGACATGGAGTTGACTTTGCACCGGGTGAGCAAGTTTATGTGAAGCCGGGTGGTGCCCGGTGCACGACAGGGTGGACTAAAGGAGTGGTGTCTCGATCACTTCTGAAACTTCTGTCGAGGTGGACGAAATTCCTAGGCACGTGACCGATTTGAGACGTGTGCTAGCAATATCAGAACCAGTTTACATGAACGAGGTTGGAATCGATGGAGAAGGCCCACAAAAAGAGCGCAATGAAGAATCGGATGGAAAGGAATTGGGAGAAGCAGTTTTTGATGTGGCGACAAGCCGACCGAGGAGGATTCGTCGTGCTCCTGGGTGGTTTGAAGATTTTGAAATGGATGATGATGGGCGTGTGTGATGAGAAAAACGACTGATAATTAAATCAGTTGTTTGAATAAGCAAAAAGCGCTGACAATTGGAAATTGGAATATTTGTGCGAAAATATGATTTGTTTGTCTTGAACGTTTTATTTGATTGTCTTTTATCACATATTTCATTGAAATTTCAATGAAGAAAATACAACTGTCGAAATAGAGGAAATATTTTTGTGGGACTGGCCACTGGATCGAGCTGTCGCAGCCAGTACCTTTGGACGGAGCGAGTAGACGCCGGATTGGGGAGCCTCCAGAACACTCCGCCGACACGGACGAACCGATTCGATTGGGTGGCCAGCGGTCAGCGTGCACCTGACGACCGAGATACGGGCTCGCCTGCAGTATGTCCTTGTTTCAAGTCGCACCTCGCACCGCGATGAGTTCCGCCGTTGACGACGGTCGTCTCAAACAGCAGTTCAGTTCGTCGATCACAGTCCCGGACAAGGGAAATCCGTGTGCAACATCCCACTGAGTGGAACACTAGTAGATCCAACCCATTCAGCCCCGCAAGCCGATGAGCGAAGTTTAGTGTTCGATGCCGCGTTTGAATCTCCGTTTGTTTCTCCAATTTTTTAAACTTTCTCTGGGTGTTGTCTAGATTGAACGACGAGCAATGAGACAATAGATGATTTAAGAAACATGTTTATTTTGTATTTAAAAACGATCGCAATTGTAATTATTTAAAAAAACAATGTTTTAATTTTTGACCTATAAGAGACACTGTGTGAGGCGTAGTGTTATCTTGTTGAAAAATAGTGGCATTCTTTAGTGGCATAGATTTAGTAGCATTTTCTCAGAAATGGGAACTAAATGTTCACAGATGAATTGATGTTCTCATGTACAAAAGAAAAAAGAATAATCTCCATAATTTGTTATGCAGCCAAAAATCATAAATTTCTGTCTCCTCTACAAGCGCTTGCAATAATCAGTTGTCGATCGACATAAACCCGTTTTCCAGAGCTACAGTCAGTGTAAGATGCTCTTGAAGATAGACGTAATATCCATGTTGGGAAGTGTTCACAATGATATCGGCTGAGGAAAACCAATTTTAGGTGCAGTTGGTTTCAATAGATCCACCAAATAACCAGAGTAAACCGACAGCTGCAGCAATGGTGACATCGATGAGACTAGCAATAAATTAATTGGAACAAGGGCCGAATGTGGTCATGTATATGGAACAGCTAGCCTCAACACTTTTTTTGACATCGATCTTACATCCGAGTTTGACTGGACCTCTTGGTCAGTTGCGTGGCATTGAAAGTTACGTCAATTGCTACCAGTGCACAATAGTGTAGCAGAATACGAGTCTGGTCAGAGTTGACAAAACTAAATTAAAAGCAGAGCTGTATGAGCGGGATATATGGTGGTGGATTGTGGAATGCAAAGGCCCACGGCCACTGACACTGCCAATCATGGTGGTGATACCTGAAACCAAAAAACGTCCGACCGACTCTCTACTACCGGGAACTCAATAAATATATTTCCAGTCATACTGCAGAGAGTCTAGTGTGTGCAAAGAAACTGAGGAGTTAGTGGAGCATTTAATCCAAGTTGTCAATTATGGACATGCGGCTTACATGTCTAAAATTCTGGTGGTGCAACGCCAGGGTTGGTCATGGTATTTAACATGGCTTGGATTTTGGTTTAGCATAGGATCCCAAAAATCCTGCAAAAATACTGCAACGTGTTCTGGGGTCGCATCCTGGGGTTTAAGTCATTACCGACTCGTACTAAGATGATATCTTAGTAAATATTACCAAGTTTTCTATTGAGCTTCTGATGGCGGTTCTGGAGAGCTTCGGTCTCGAAGCAAAGATACCCATGGCGATAGTTTGTGCCCGAGTCTTTGGCTTGATAATAAAAGCTGAAGCAGAGTTGTCCGGAGATTCCATAAGGTTTTGCCCATTGAAGTATCTTTGTATCAACCGGTAGACTAGTGGGGCACTACCCTGTCTGGGGATTATTGTGGCGGATGTATAACATTGTAAAGTGACTTGATAGCGGGGGGTTCTGGAACACCACGTTTAAACCTCAAGTAGCCGAAATTGTGAGACAGTTATCTAAGCGGGTTAAAACGGAACATCTTGTTTTATTTCAAGATAAATAATCTTTTGCGATTAAATTTATTTTACAAAAGTATTAACAAAATTATTTTTCGAATATGTCAAATTAGCGTTCACAAGACTCAAATATATCTATATATACATTCAAAGTATTATATAATAAAAACGATTTGAAGAAACATTTGGAATACAAAACTGATAACGACAGTTACATCAGTGCAAATTAGTTAATACATTAATTTTATTTTTTAACAGAGGTGTTGCAAAAGCAAAATAATATAAATTATAATGCAAATTGATTAATATTCTCTTAACAGTTTATTCGGAATCCAAGCTTT
>MQRK01219688.1:69273-82376 GCA_001938485.1 Girardia tigrina
ATATATATATATATATATATATATATATATATGTGTTATATATGTATAAAAATCTAAAATGGTATGGCATTGATTAAAATTAGGTATTCGTGTTGAGTGAAAAATATTTTAAATATAATTGTTGAAAGAATTTTAGTTCAAGTTAATTAGATTTTAAAATTAAAATTATTACAATATTTTAGGATAATAATACTAATTTTAATAATAATAATTTAAAAACCCAAATGCAATTAAATATATGATAAATATAACGGATCCAAATATAAAATCCAAACCTTAGAGTTAATACATTATTTGTTTTAATCATTAAAAATTAATATCATTCTCCTCAAGTGATTGTTAATCAGATTTGCTCACTCCAATTAAAATAATCCCGATCTCTTGGGATATTTACTAATAATTTTTGGCTAATTTTATCGATTGTTTTCACTCGTAATTTAATCGTGTGATTATTTTAAATTTTGTTAATTATTTGTAAAACAAGAAAAATATTCTTAAAACATTTACTTAATAAATCTTATTAATTTTCGTCACACATTTCTTTCTATTTGTGGATTTTGGCTTTCAGTAAAATATATTAATATTTAATTTTTTCAAATTTTATAATATTATATTAACTACTGTTATATAATATTATAAATCACAATATATTATTTTATTCTTGTTAATCAGTTTTGGTTGTTTGACCGTTCTCATTTAAATTTACACTCAAAAGTAAGAGTGTATTTTGGATGTCAATTTTAGGATGCATAGAAATTTTTAATAATATCTCTTTTCAATCTCTTAGTAAAGTAGAAAAAACATCACACTGAAAAAAACATTACAGAGAAGAATCAGTCAACCAGTCCTACCTTATATTAGGTGTACAAATATGGAAGTTCGATTTTTTAAGGTTTAAAAAAATTCAAATTCCAAAAGATTTTAAATTAAACTTTTTTTAGCAATAACAACCATTATTAACAACACCATTATTCCAATTTATTGGTAATTTATAGATTCCATCAAAAAGGAATCCGGTTGTTTCGACGAAATCTATTTATCGAGCCATTTTCACAATTCTTCGTGTTTTGTAAACTTCTGTTCAACCAATCTGTGAGTCATTGATTGAAATAAGTGATAATCCGATGGAGCAATGTCAGGAGAGTAGGGTGGGTGGGGTAAGATTTCCCAGTTCAGTTCTTTTATTGTATGCATGAACGGTTTTGCAACATGAGGTCTCGAATTTTCGTGAAGCAATATCGAGCACTCGTGTTTTATGGTCCATTCCTGTCGTTTGGTGGCAACTTCTCTGTTCAGATTGATTATTTGCTCTCCATAACGAGCCACCTTAACAGTTCGCCAGTTTTCAGTAGTTCATAATACAAAACACCCTTCTGATCTCACTATATGTAGAGCAGCACCTGCATTCCTTGGATGTTATACTTGGGAGTCATCTTTGGTGTCTTTCCTGGGTCTGTCCATTATCGCTTTTGTTGTGAATTATCGAAATAAATGTACTTTTCATCATAAGTGATTATTCGATGCATGAATGACTTGCATTTCTTCCAAAAAAGCAAAAGTTCGCACGTTGTTCTTCGATTTTCTTGCTGGCGTTCAGTTAATTCATGCGGCACCCATCGTCCTTCTTTCTGAATTTTGCCCATGTCATACAAGCGATTTGAAATTGTTTGCTGAGTCACACCTAACGCGTCAGCTAATTTTCGTTGTGTTTGGGCATTATCTTCCTCAAGTAAGGCTTGCAGTTCATTGTCTTCAAACTACTTTGGTGGTCTACCGCGGTCTACCTTTCACATATTTAAACTAATTTAATTTCGAATATTTAATAACATTTTTACACAAAATAGATATCTTTACCAAAAATCTTCAATTTTACCATCAAATGTTGATCAATTTGTCTTGATTTCGGAATTTCATTAGTCCCGGAATTTTCGTCATCATTTTATTAATAGAAAAATATCTATAAAAATGCAAAAAATAATAAACTCTAAGTCGATTCATTAAAACATTATATTTCATATAAGTAAAACAAACTAGTAAACATAAAGAAAAATGAAATAATTATAAATATGAGGAATATTTTAAATTTGGTATTTGGAAATGTGATCCTCCTATCCAAATGGAAAATTGGTATTTTGAATTTTCGAGTAGAATGAATGAAAAATTTCTTCCAAAATTTTACTTAAAAAATATTTCAATGATTTTTATTTTACAAACTTTTATTTGATCGGTTTTTTTTGACAATTTTAAGTTTTTTAAATGAAAATCATTCAATTAATTTTTATTGGAATATATTAAAAATAATCATGAAACTATAAAATTAATTTATTGTGTTAGAAATTGAAATTTTTGTTTAAAATATTATTTTAAATCTTATCAATTTAGTTCAATGTCAACTGATAAAAGTTTGTAGAGAGTTGTCATAGAGATAACAGATATCGCTAATTAGTATCACCAACCCATATAGTATCACGACCCAAATAATATCACAATTTAAAATTTTTTTAGTGATACTATTTAAATAGTATCATGACCCTATTAGTATCAATATTTAAGTTTTTAAAAATCACTTGAAAAAAAATCATTAATTTTTAAAATCATTTAATTAAATTGTTTTAATATTAATAAATATTCCATTTTAAAAATTCCTATGGCCAAACGATCGTTTACAATTGCTTTCAAAAAAGAAGTAATCGAGTTTATGTTGCAAGACAAAACGTGTTATGCTGCAAAACAGCATTTCGAAGTTAAAAACATGGAAATATATGATCATTCTATGTTTCAACAGTGGTTTAGAAACAAAGACAAACTTGCTAATCATAAACCATCAATGAAAAGAGCGTTGGGAGCAGAAATGAAAACCAGTTTTGGAACTATAGAACAAATTATTTGCGATGAGATAATAGATCTTAGAATACGAAAAATGAAAGTTAGTCGGAAGTATATTTCTGATTGGTAAGTAGCATTGAGTAAAGAGTTTAATATTAAATTAAAGGCTACTGGAAATTGGATAACAGGGTTTATGAAGAGAAATGGATTTACACTTAGTCGAACTACCAATTTAATAACATTATCAGACTCTGACATAATTTTACGTGCTGTTAATTATATGAAATATTTAAAAAATCTTCCTTATTTAACAATTAAAAAGACTAATGATGGATGAAACTGCAGTATTTTTTGAGGATGGCAGAACAAATATTGTGGATTTACTCGGAGCACGCCATGTATTAATGAAATCAAATGGTTTTGGTTCAATGAGAGTAACAGTATTGACTTCAATTTGGGCAGATGGTAGGAAGGCAATGCCTTTGGTAATCCATAAAGGAAAGGATAGAAGTCCTATTTGTAAACAAAAACGTATCTTGCATACTACTCAATCAAAATCCAGATGTCGTTAATGAATAAAATATTATTGAAGATTTCTTTTATTCATATTTTGATATTTTTGTTAATGGGAATTTAAAACACCAAATAGTATCATGACCCAAGTAGTATCACCAACTTAAAAAAAATTAGTGATACTATTTGGCGATATCCATTAATTGAATTTTGATAATAATAAACAATTTTAAGCATATATTAGTATTCCTAATAATAGCAAAATATTTAAAAAGCATAATACAAAAATATTTTCTCAAAAGAATATTGCAAATAGAAAGCATAACTATTTTAATAAAACATAATAATAATTATTATATTACTATTTATTATGAATATGATTTTATTAAACGTATCTAATCTTAACAATTATTTAATTTAATCAAGTGTGAAGTTCGATTATTACAGTGAAATTTAGTAGAAAAAGATGCATATGTAATTAATTTTATAAATTTAGTTGTTTGATATTTGAAGGAATGTTTTATAAAGAATATGCTAATGTATTTGCTTTTTACATAACATTCTGACAATTTAAAATAGTCATTCGATGTTTAAAAAATATAATAAACGGAATAAAGTTGATTTTATTACTGTATTTATATACAATCTTTTCATCCTCATTTTAGAACTTGAACTAGAACTGACTCTCCACTTCAATGAACAATTTACCTTCGTTCTTCGTCAAGTGTCGATTCTATCCTTTTTATTACTTTTTTTTATTTTTTTTATTAATTATTCATTAATTATAATTAACAACACCATTGATAAAATTAAATTTTATTTAAATAGGAATGTATTTCGGTACATTTTCCACAATCTTAACGTAAAATAACGAAATTTCCACAAAATAACGAAAATTGTGCTGAATTACATTAAAATAACAATTATTCAAATAACTGAAACAAAAGTTAATAAAATAAACATAATAAAGTGGAAGAGAGACTTATTTTGACATTTATTGATGGATTATGTGAATAGTCAATAATGGTTCGCAAGAAACTCTTTCCAGATCATTTTTAAAATTACTATACATTGTTTTAAAATTGGTTATTTTCACATAAAATTTTTAAAATTCCATTGTTCTCCAATATGACTACCATTACCCAATCGTCTATACCAGAGGTTCGCAACCTGCGGCCGAGTGAGGGACGTTGTGCGGCCGTAGAAAAGTGTATGAATTTAATCATTAAATTAAATTTTTAAACATTAATTAAAATTTAAACATAAAATTTTAATGTATAAAGTGATCATATATATCAAATGTTTGTGCAGTCTCATGGTTTATGGTAGGCAATAGCGTCCTGTCTCTGTATGTGTCAACATTTACGGTAAGCCGGCTACACATGGCCGAAAATCGCTTCGAAATTCATGCGGCCGTGGTGTCAGAAAACTTATTGCTTTGTGGTCCTCAACGACAAAAAGTTTGCGCACCCAAGGTTTATACTTATGAATCCGCTTGCAGAGATGACGAAACCCCACTCAAATTTATGTGGCACATATTACTAGAATATTGATTACTGAACATACTTTGAGTTTTGAAGGATTGGTTAATATGTTATAATTATTTAATTTTATAATTGAAGATTAAATTTTTTTTAACTTTCTGAATAAGAAATAATTACAATTAATCCAAATTAAAAATTTTATTGTAAATGTTCACTACCAAAAAAACTTCTCAGACGCAGTTTTTAGAATGATGAAAGGCCGGTTAAATATGCGAACCGCTAAAGTAAGAGATTGGGATTTTTTCTTTGATATTAATCTCGACCGGAAATAAGGATGTTCTCTATATAAAAATTTTGTGAAAAATCAAAAGAAGAGAATAGAATTGCGTATGATGGCGTCCCGACTTTGTAACGTCTAAATTTAATGTTAATAAATATTTTAAAGTATTTTAAAAATTAAAATTAAAAGCTAAATTAAAATACTTATTCAGGTTACGGTCTTCTGAAAATCAAAAATTACGTTAAACAATCTTTCATGTTACGTTTAAATTATTCAATATAATTAAGCAAACTGAATTTATCACCGAATAAAAGAAGGTCAATTAAAAATAAATGTTCGAAACAACAATTTCAACTTACTATTGAAGGTTTTACACGTAGGGTTTTTATAAATAATAATATATTAAACGAAAAACAGTCAGATTATTGTTAACCGATTTCGAATGATTCTGAAAGTTTTTGTTTTTATCATTATAGGGAGTTAGTTAATTTTCTTTTTGTTAATAAATTTTAATAATTTATAAATAATCAAAATTTTAGAACATAATTTTAATATTAATAAAAAAATATTTTTAAATTAAATTTCGGTTTCAAGATTAATAATATAATTAAAATAAAATATATTTTAAAGTATATATTTTCTGGAAAAAATAAATATGAGCTATAATTAATTTTTAAGATGGTAGAATAAAATGTTTTCGTAAATTTTAAAAACAACAATATTTTGGAATAAATTGTATCAATTTTAAATTAAAAGACAAAATATTTTGTAAAGAATTGCTTTTAATTATAAAATGTGTATTATTTTAGAATAAATTTTAATCGATTTAGATATTATTTTCAAGTTTCAGTTTTGAGAAATTTAATCAGTGTTTGATTGTTACGATAGATGTCGGCGAATTGATTATTAAAATAACGTTGAAAATATGTTTGAAATAAAAATTACAATTTTGTTTGAATATTTTGTGAAACAAAACGGATTGATATATTTTAAATTTAATTAAAAAAAGTGTTTTCTCATTTCTTGTTTTTAACTGAAACGTTAAATTTAATTTTATTTTCGAAACAAACAATTCTTGATCTTGAAACCCACATATTATGATTAATCTAAACATTATTAACAAATAGGCCTAGCATGAAATGTTCAATCAAATCCACTGCGTCTCTGCTAACACCGTCCGATCTTCGTGGCAACCTGTAGATTGGATGAAACAAAGAATAATAATATAATTTAATTCAATTAAAACAAAAATATAAAAGTCTTCTACAAATGTCATTCCTATTAAATACATTAAAATTTTTCATTAGTTATTCAAAAACAGTGTTTGAATAGTAAAGCACAGAGAATATGGGAAAGAAAACAAAAACGGAAGTCTTAATTTGATTCCAAAAGAAATATCAATTAATTAAAGATTGTATCTAAACGTGACAATTATTTTATAAATTAAGACTTTTGTTTGATTTTCTGTTTTGAGGGAGTACAAAAAATAAAATAAATAAAATATTTTAATTACATATTTGTCATGACAGTTTGCCAGAAAGATAAAACGACGATGATCTTTAGAAGAAGTGTTTGAGATAATTGTTTGAAAGTCTTTTGTTTACTCTTTTAATAAAGAATTTTCTTTCAATTTGGATGCGGAAAAAAGGGAAAAAAATAAAAGATTATTGTAATATTAAACAAAAACTTTTTGTTGGCAAAAGGAATATTTAACTATTGTATTGTTTTTTTTTCAAGAACAAAAGTTTTTTTTTAATTAATGTTTCCCTATACATTTTACTAACATTTAAATAAATATAAGTATTTTTAAATTTATAAAAATTGAAAAAAATTAAGAAAAAAATCACAAAAAATCAACAAGAAAAGATATTTTACAAAAAGTTACTGAGAGAAATTAATATTCTTTTTAAAAAGACGATTTGAAAAAAAGTGTTAAAATGTTTATTGATTTAAAAGTTGCAACTGTTTATTTTTTGAGGAAGATATGAGAATGTTTTGATAGAAGCATTAAACAAATAAGTCGTGATGTTTTGTTTCAGAAAAAAAATTATAATTTTTGAAATTTAATCTGAATTTTTATTAGATTTTTAATAAGCTTTTTTTAAGAAGATCAATTTGACTTTTCATATTTTTATTAACACCCAAAGTTTGATTGTCCGTAAGACAATCTTTGTTAAAGCTATCGTATGATCGCATTCTAACTAATTGATTAATTACTTTATTCTTATTATTTTTAGCAAATGGTGATATAAATATTTTATTAAAATATTTACTCAAAATTTATTGGATAAAAATAAACATGATTATTAATTATTTAAAAAATATTAATTTGATTTATTTTCTAAAAAATTGTAAATAAAATTAATTAACTTATTTAAAATTTTACTATTATTTTAAATTAGAAATAAATTTAAACATTACATATTTTTAGATAATAAGAATTCAAATATTAATCCTCCATCTGGGTAGGAGAGACACAATTCCAAATCAACATACACATTCAAACACAAAACATCAAACATTCAAAGTATTCCTCTCAGGTTAGGAAAAATTGTTAGATAAAATGGTGATGAATGCGGAGAATACGAACATCCAATTTGCAACAAACTGGAGGATGAAAATAAAAACCTAGGATATTTGTATTTTAATATGAAGAGGAATTTGCTTTTTGAATACAACTAAACTGATTAGAATGGCTTCAAATATCAAATTTTTTTATGAAAGACAAAAGAATATAAAGTCAAATATAAATTAAATTGTTTAATAGGAATTTGATTGCTCAGTGGATCGATGTATCACTTTTACATTGATTTTAGGAATATCGACCAAATTATTAACAATCCACACGCTTCTCTCTCCAAAATATTCTAAAACTTTGAACATAAAAATTATTTTAGGAAAAAATGTATAAGTAATTTTCAAACATCACAAACAACCATGCGTTAACATGACATTTCTTACAAGTGTTGCGTAAGCTCCTCCAACTTAATTTAATATTTAAACAAATTGATTCTCTCAGGATATCTGGATCAGGACACCCTCCCAATCTTCAATGTCTTGGACAACCCTCGACCGATCGCATCTTAGAGCGGCTTGGTGAATGCACTTCCTCACTTCACAATCCCTCTGGGCCAGTCGTGAGATCCGCTGCGGCTCATATCGCATCACTTTCAAGACCATCGAACACCCTATTGACCACAGAGGTCTTCTCCACCAGATTTGTGTTTGGAACATGGACACACTCGGTAAATGCGCTGTCCATTTTCATGACCCCATGGCCTTGGTCTGCCGCAACGTCTCCCAAGCCCGAACACCAGCCATGGCAATTGAACGATTCTCTGGAACACGTTTGAGCAGAATTTCTTCATTTGCGCCCCTCATCGTGACTCTACCCCAGTATCTCCAAATATTGCGTCTGTCATCAAAATAAAAACATAAAACGAAAGAAGCGGTCAAATCATTTTATTTAAACATAATTCATTTTTCGTTACAATTGAAAAAAATATAATATATTAAAAAATCGATACTTACGAAATGAAAATTGTTTTTAAAAGTTTGATAATTTTAAGCAAACAATTTATTTAGAGTTTTGAAAGCACATTTTATTCACAAAAACATTTTTGTAATCGAAAACAGAAAGAAATAAGTGTAAATAATCAATGAATGCATTATAATTTATATTAAACTACATTTAATAATAGAAAATCCAACGAAAATGTCTTTTTCAACACAATCACAAATGATTATGAAAAATGTGACGCTAAGGCAAATGTCAAAACAAATATCAAATCCGACTTTGGCTATGGATTCTGCAAATCAACAATTTACCTGGATGTAGGGATCACTTTTTTATAGAGTTATTTGCTTGACGGTCTCGAGGTACAGAATAGTGAATAAGTCAGGAAAAGTGAATTCGGTCGATCCTCTAACTGATTAGGTGCCAACTGGCCCTAGGGGTATGCTTCACCTTCACGGATTAATTTTGACAAGATTAATTAAGTTCCTCCCAGTCTGATCCTTTCTTTGTATGTAACGATGCGTTTAAATATTCTCTAATCGTCCGAAATTGTCTGTGTCAAAATTAATTAACCTATTTTAAGTATCGACGTAAACTTAAGCTAACATATATATATATATATATATATATATATATATATAAGGAGCATTGAATAAAATTTAAATTCTGTGATCGGTCTCTGAATGCGATGGAGGAAAATTTTATAGATAAATGTGGGTACTACAGATATTTTTTGTCACAATAAGCAAATTCTTACTAGAAGGAAACAGAAAATGTGGTCCAAGAATCATAATTGATCCATATTATTTTATCTTAATTTTTGAACATAAATTTGTGCTTCTTTTTAAATTTATATTATTTAAATAGGAATTTATTAAAATAAGTATTTTACAGATGAATTATTAAAAAATAAAAGAACCTTGATTATTTTAAAAGATTATTAAGTACAAAACAGTTTTAGAATTGCCTTACCGAAAATAAGAAAAAAATATTATATTTATAAACGATCGAAATTTATGGTACAAATTATTTATATATTCATCAGTTTCGTTTCGATGCCTTTATGTAATTTAGTTTTATCTTCTTATTAATGGTTTATCTTCAGAACACATTGATAATGAAAGTCAATGCCATTGATGCTGATGAGGATGGAAAGAATAAAATATCGTACAGTATCGAAGGTGGAGATCCAAATAATCTGTTTCAAATCGACACAAACTATGGAGGAATTAGTTTTGCTAAAAAACCCAAACCTTCAGATGCTAAGTCATATTATCTTACTATTAAAGTCACTGACAATGATTTTCCTTCAAAGTCCGCCCAAATCACTATTCACTTGAAACTAGATGAAAATCGTCCTTATCTTAATGAATACAAAACTATGAAGGAGAACGGTCAAATAGATGACAACGGTTGGGTAGACAATTCACATAATAAAATGGCATTAAATAGAAACATATTCTTAATTATCGTCCTCATTATTATATCAGCGGCTCTTGCTGGTGTTCTTCTGATGCTTATTATGTGCTTGAAACGAAGACCTTCAATGCAAGTGAGGAAAACTGAAATTCCTGAAACCGTAGCAAGGAAAACAATGTTAGCAAATCCTAATGAATATTCAATATACTTTGATTCAAATAAAAAACGTATATTTGGTACAATGAAGACGAATTCCAATCATAATAGTAACATGTCATTGAATTATCGGATGGTATCTGCAGATAAATACCAAGACTTAATAACCGACCCAAATCAAGGAGCTTATTCCGGTCTAGCAGTAAATTTATTTAGATTTATTTATTTATAATTGTTTATTTTTCAAATGTTTCATTCTGATTTTATATTAATGATGAAATATTTTATTCTTAAAGTTCAAAGTATTTCCAAAACATTCAATTTTCCAAAGAACTTAATTTTTTTAACAAATATAATTCTTTCAAATGTGTTTTAATTGTAGTTTAAATTTTAAATTAAAATTAAACTTGTTTGAGTTTAGATTAGGAAGGGGGTTTGCTGGGGCACCCGAAACCATTAGAGGGTGGCCCAAGTTCAGAAAATCAATAATTTCACATGCTAAAGTCATAACCAAATCAACTATAATTATTAAGGAATCCAAAAATGTATTTATAACCGAAAAGTCATAACATTATGATGAATTTCCTAGGGTGATTCAAAAGGTTTTTCGTTTTTCCACTCATATTATCAAGATTACAAGCCATGTAAACAGAACAAATTTATTCTTCAAAATATTTATTTTCAATGGTCATCAATCATGTTTCAGCCAGCTGCTCGATTCCACGAGTATACCACGCTATCATTTTGGAATCAAAGAAATCGCAATACCCTTGTTCAAACTCTTCTACTAAATCGAACTACCACCCTTTGAGAAAATGCGCCGTTGCCAAAATGAGGTGGTAGTCCCTGGGGGCAAAGTTGGGGCTGTATGCAGTGTGTGGCCAAACTTTGATCCGCTTCAGTTCTTGCACTTTTACTTTAGTCAAACGTGCAGTGTGTGCCGAAGCATTGTCTTGTTGTAGAAGAACTCGGTTGCGATTGGCCAATGCCAAGTAATGCTCACAGAGAATGGCGTAGATTCTGTCCAGCTGCTGAGTGTAGAGGTTGGCATTCACAGTACGCTCCTCCAGGACCAGCTCAAAGTAGATCATACTCTCGAAATTCCCCCATGCATAGAGCATAACTTTGCAATCGAAGCGTCCTTGTTTAACCACGGGTCGGGTGGACATACCAGGGTAGAGCCAATGATTCTCCTTGTTTGGATTACGGAAAAATATCCACTTTTCCTTCTGTCACTATTCTTCTGAAGAAGCACATATCATTGGAATGAGCAAGAAATTTTTTGCAACGATCAAGTAGTTGTTGTGCTTGAGTGACTGTCAGTTCGTGTGGAATTTGTCGACATCGTCTATTGAGAAGTCAAGGTGATGAAGATGACGTTAAATAGTGTGTTGTGAAGGACCAAGGTCTGCTGTTCTCGGTGTTCTGGTGCGGAGCTGCTCATCCACAGCTTGACGTAGACTGTCATGATTAATAACGGATGGTCACCAAGTGCGAGACTGGCCTTCCAAATTGACGCCACTACTTGAGAAACGCTTGAACCACAATTGTGACACACAAGCACTAACCGTACTTTCACCTTGTACTTCACATATTTCCCGGGTTTCAGAAGCTGCGTTGAAGCCTTTTTTCCAGTAATGTCACAAAAGGACTCGAATTCAGTATTTTTTGATCTCCATAATCTGATAAGAATAAATAAATAAATGTTTAATGAATAAACCAACACTATAGAAGAAGATAGATAATAAATACTATAATATAATAAATAATAAATACTGATACTATAATAAATAATATAAAAATCAATAATGCCAAAATAGAATATTCATATAAAATAACTGTCACAATGTGAGGCATAGAAAAACGAAAAACTTTTGAACCAGTAAAAAATTACAAATTTGAATTAAATTCTTTTCTATTTAATTTATAAATAGGGGTATTTAGGGGAATGGTAAATCTGTCTAGGTGCAAAAATTACGATAGTAAATCTTTTAACTGATTTATGTATTGTTATTGGAATTACAAACTAGAGCATAATTTCAGTTCAATCGAACCAATCGGAGTGGGTGGCACATATATATGAAGTAAGTGAAATAGAAGCATTGTAAAAAGGAAATGGTAACGACACCTATTAGTTTGTAGGTGGCATATTTATAATATTTAATTGTCAAAACAAATGGCAAGTGGTTTTTTGTGATGGAAGCAGTAATTAATTTAGTTCGCTGATCAAAATTTAAATGGTTTAAAAAATTGTTTTGAATTAAAATCAAACTGAAAATTTTAAAAATTAAATGCTAATTAAATATTTTAACTTTGAATTTTAAAATATTCTGTATAAAATATTATTTTGAAATATTAGAATATTATTTGATATTTTGAAATATTATTTATTATTATTTTTAAAATATTATTTTAGCATAAAAAATGAATGGATTAAAACAGAAAACGGATAGAGCAGTATTTTAAAAAAATAATCATTTTATTTCACTTTTATTAAAAGTTTTAAATCAATTAAGGATAAGATTAAAAATTAAATATTTTAAATATAAAATAATTGAATGTCAAATATAAAGTATGTTCAAAAATTTTAAAATATTAACAATAAATTACATGTTTTTTTTATAAAAAAATGCAAAATTAAAAAAAAAACAAAATATATTAGGTTGATCGAACAATAATGGCGGTTTTGGGCCACAAACTTCAAAGACGTGCAAATTCACAGAAACAAAAGTTTATTAATCAAAGTATGAACCGTTGGCATCAATACATTTTTGCCAACGAGAAACAAATTGTTTTATTCAATCAGCATAAAATGCATCGGTTCTCGAAGCGACGAATTCTTGGAAGGCATTTTGAGCATCATTTTGGTTTTTGAAAATTTTTTCACGTAGGAAGTTGTACAAATGCC
>MQRK01219688.1:91794-104484 GCA_001938485.1 Girardia tigrina
ATATATATATATATATATATATATATTTGTTGTTTTAACTGCAAATATTTTGTTATATTATTATATAATGTTAAATTTAATTGTAAAATTATTATAATTTTGAATACTAATAAATATATAAATCAATATTGAATAAAACAATTAAACTCAAAATTCTACTTAACTTTTCTGTCAAAAATTGATATATATAGAGAATCAAAAGACAACGAAATAGTTTAATAAATAAAAATATTTTAATTATGTATAAATCTCATTATCGATGTAACGTGTAAAATTTTTTCCTTAATGACAATGACGCATTTACTTGCTCGATAATTATGTAACGCGCGAGTCAGAATATCACTTCTCAAACCGGTTTATGTAATTTGTTTGGATTGTTGTTGAGTTCATAAAATTTTTGAATTTACAATCTTATCAAATTAATAATTAAACAATTACATTCCGTAAAATATTGTTATAGATGTGTTAAAATAGGATTTTCAGAAATTTAATGTAAAAAATAATTTATGTAAGAAATAAAATAAATTTTACGGTAGGTTTATTAAAAGATTTATTACAAAATAAAAAAGTTAATTTCAAATTTGATGAAAATATTTAATTGAAATAAAATTAAAAGGAATACAAAGTTTAATTTTTTATTTGCGAAATGAAAGTAAACTAAATTATTTTTTGTAACTTTTTTTTATTTTACACGATTAAATCGAAATAAATTAAAAATGTAACCATAATTTTATTTTTAGGAAATTTTAATTGGAATCAAAATATAATTGTAAAACAATTAAATCGATTTAAATGAAAATGCGGTTTTAATTTTATTTTGGAAAACGTAATTATTAATGGAAATATAATTTTATTTTTTATGTAAAAAAGGGGTAATTTAAAAGTTGTTAAATTAAACGAAATTGCGATTTAAATTATATTTTCAAATATTATTAAATGCAAAGTCATTTTTAAATTTATTATGAAAACAAAATGAAAAATGCTATTGTATACAATTGGGAAATTTAATTAAGAAACAGGTAAATTTCAAGGTACAATCATCTTGAAATTTAATAAAAGACGCAACAAAATCTTTGTAATAAAATTTTAATTCACTTGATTATTTTTTATTAAAAAAAAGTATAGAATTTTAATTTGTAAAAAATACAATAACCATATGTATATTTATATCAATTCTTATTTATAATGGTTTGTGTAAAAAGAAAGTGCAAAAGTTCCTCGGAAATATTTGTTTAAAAAACTCAAATTGTGGTAGAAATAAAGTTTTGTGTTAATGAAGACGTCTTTTGATCAAGAACCCAATATAATTAAAGACGTTAAATATTTTCTAACCAAAGTACTGCCAAGCAAAACTACAACTATTGAATCAAAACTTTGGTGGAAAATCATTGTTATGTGTAATGCGTTTCAATTTTATTTTGTATCATATATACTTAATTTAAAATTTTATTCAAAATTATTATAAAAATCGCCTAATAAAACACTGAAAATCAGAGATTTATAACAGTTATTATAATTTTTTTTAAATGATAATAATTATATATCATACTTTAGTGTGATTATCATAAATGTTAATTATCTCTGATTATGATTAAATCAACATCATTATTTTATTTAATTTTTATTGTTTTAGTTTTATTTATTTATTTTTTTATGAGATATAGTATGTTATTATCTTTTCATAGTTTTATAGAAAGAATAATAACCTTTGCGGATACAATGATCAGTCATTAAACCTAATTAACAATAATAACGGCGAAAGCTACAGTCTCAGTCCCGAACATCCTCGAACATCAAAGTCCGGAGATATGGGTAATTTTAAACGTTTTTTTCTCTGTTAATGTTATAATTGAATATCGAAAAGAAGAATTGCTCAAATTAAATTAATTAGAATTGAATCAATCAATTATCAGTTTATTAATTATCGGATAGAAAATTGTTCGGTTTCCTTATTCTTCTCAATTAAACAAATATTGCAGAAATTGAGTTTATTTGGAACCCTTTATTTGTCAAATGTATATTTGTTAATTTACAATGTATACAAATCTTTTCTAAAACTTTTATACCACTAATAAATCATTTAAAAAGTAAAATGAAACAATTAAATCTTCTATAAACAAAAAATTTTAAGGATATTAATCTACAGAATGCTCAGTAGAAAACCAAAGTGTATTTAATTAAAAACGTGATAAAAGTAATTTTCCAGATCACAGATTCCACTTCTTCGAAAGTGTTGCAACAATGGCGGAGGATATTTTGAACACATCTGAACAGCAAGTTTATTTATGTAAAAATAATTGTTTGCCTTTAACAAGTGTTTAATTAAATACACTTTAGTTTCATAAAATTCTATAGTTTTCAACTGTTTAAGAAATATTAACAAATAATGTAAAAGAAAAGAACGCTATAAAATGTTCCGTAAGATTCATGATTAAATATTTACTAATAATTTATAGCAACATAGAAATATAAATAAATAATATTACCATACTATAAAAATTTCCAGATAGTTAACACAGAGAACGACAATATCGATCTTTGCTGGGCTCATTGAAATTATATTTTACCGCCTCGATTATCTCTGGCCAATTCGTTGTTAATAATTCTCAATTCGACCTGTTCATCGCTGGATTGAATTAGATCAATCAATTCGTCATAATTTTCATTCAATACGCTCATTAAGGCACAAAATTCGTCTTTATTCAAATGTGATACCCCAACTAACACATTTGGCACGAATTAGTGAACTATAATCCGTCGGTGAGAACAAACAAAAAAGAGTCACATTTGCTACAAAATCCTTATTTATTTACAATTATTTTAAATTATAAATAAATTTAAACATTACATACTTTCAGATAATAAGAATTCAAATATTAATCATCCATCTGGGTGGGAGAGAATCAATTCCAAATTAATATGCAAATATTCAAACACAAAACATCAAACATTCAAAATATTCCTCACAACTAAATCGTAAATGTTAATGCAAACAGATAAAACAAATAAGACCTAACACTATATTATCCATGATCAACTGAGTATATGTTGAATAAAAGTATAATCGTTGTTCTTATATACAGAGACTGTATGAGAATGTGATGGAATTATATGGTAGAGTAATCCCTGTGGTATACTACCCGAATTCATATGTATTCGGGCAAGTAAAATAATTCTTATTAAAAATTTTAAATTATAAATAATATGTACTTATTTGTATTATAGATGAATTAATTTGATATTTTACGATAATCTAAATACAATTCTAAAATAATTTGAAGAAATCAAATAAAAAAGTTAACTAATAAAAATTTTATTCGCATATAAAAAATTTTTCTCAAATTCAAAAGAATGCGGACACCTACTATTTAAAATCTTGTAACATCGCCCTTTGCTTTTATGACATCTTCCATTCTCCTATTCATCGAATTGTATAAATCCTGACATTTACCAATGGGAAAACTATTCCATATTGCTAAAATTTTATTCTTCATATCAATTTTATTTTTAGGACGTTTTTTCGTAATTCCTTTTTCATAATTGCCCAAACATTCTCTATGGGACTTAAATCTGGGCTTCCTGAAGGCCATATCCAGAAGGACATATTATTTTTCATCATCCAAGTTTTGCAAATTTAGAAGTTAAATTTTAAAATATCTTGTTGAAAAATAAAATCTCCATTGTCAAAATATTACATAATAGATGGGATGAGACTTTCCCTTAATATCTCGGTATACTTTGTAGAGTTCATTGTACCCTCTATAAAGTGAAGACTGCCAAGTCATTTGCTTGTCATACAACCCCAAATCATTACACTTTCTGGAAATTTCAGAGTTCGGTTTAAACAGTCCGATAATAATGACTCGGTACTAAGTCTTAAGACTGATTTTCCATTTTCACCCAGCGACAATTTGAAACGAGATTCGTCTGAAAAAAATAACTTTATTCCAATCATTTTGGCTCCATTTAATATGATTATGAGCCCATTCAAGTCTCTTTTTCTTTTGAATAGGTGACAGAAACGGTTGTTTTTAACCTTAAAGAAGTGCTTATATTTCATTAAGAAAATCTTACCTTGTAGAATGAATAATTTAATTCATGTATTCGACGTAGACAAGTGGACGGATAAGAAGATTTGATTTGATTTCTTGAACAGTAGCACGACGATATTGAGGAATTAACCTCTTCAAACACCGTTTATCAGTAGTGGAAGTCAACTTTGGTCGTCCAGATTTCTTTGGCGATGAGTTATTCTGACGGTATTTGACTTTTTTAATGTTATCGAACACCGTCGATTTACTTATCTCTAAAATTTTTGAAATTTCCCGCACTGATTTTCCTTTAACATGCATGGCAAATATTTTTTATTTTCCACGAACCATATTTTAAAAATAACGAAAATTTAATCGACTGAAATATTTAAACAATAATAACTACATGTGTTTTTACTAATAATCCATATTGAATTTAAAATAATTCATTGCCTACATTTATATTATAATTTTTATTAAGTGTCCGAATTCTTTTGAATTTGAGAACAAATTTTTAAATACGAATAAAATTTTTATTAGTTAACTTTTTAGAATTGTATTTAGATTATCGTAAAATATCAAATTAATTCATCTATTATACAAATAAGTACATATTATTTATAATTTTAAATTTTTAATAATTATTATTTTACGTGTCCGAATGCATATGAATTTGGGTAGTATACTCAGTCACTATAGTGAATGTGAGATACACGTTTCAGATTGATCAATGCAGCGTAGCGTTTTTGCAAAAGCCTTTTGAATCCCTTGAAATTATTCAGCGTAGAGAATAACATTTATTGTAAGACCATCTGGAATGAGTTTAAAGTTCCGCACTTTTTTTTCTGGGGGTCATGGTATCAACTATTAATTATACTTGCTTAAACAAATCCATTTTTGATACTCAGTTGCTATAAAATTCCAGAATCGGACATCCTGAAATTTGGGAAGGAGTTGTTGATATAGGTCCATACCACGTTTGGTCTGCATCGAAATCAATTCAAGTGACATTTTCCTCACAGTTTCTGTTTTAGAGCTAAAATTGCTGACAATTTTGATTAATAATAAAAGCCAAGTTCTGTTGACAATTGGTTGCTATGTTTGTTGTGACTGTTTGGTGGCTAGGTTCTCACGGTCTGTAGCAGCACGTTGCCGTGCGCCAAAGATTGAATTCCGGACGCAGGTTTAAATTCAAATTTTGAACCCTTTCCTTGTCTGGAAAGTTATATAATTAAGAATTAATGCATGAAAACCAAAATAAAAAATTTTCTACAAAATTATAAAATTTGTAGATTTCTTACATGAAAATGTCTTGAAACTTTATAACATGGTAATAAGAAAAAAACATTTAAATATTCACAGGAAATCTGTTTTTACAACAAAATTAAAACTCAATTTACAAATAATAATGAATTAGCTGATCCACAAAGGAAAAATATTTTATGAGCTTAATCTCTGCTTGATCCACATATTCCCAGTCTCAAAGGTAGTCAAAAAGATTTTCTAGAATAATAGAATAAAAATCTGCATACTAACTGTATGATAAATCAGAATCATTACCCTTGCATCATCAACTTATTTTTTAGTTCAGGCTTCTTTCCATCTAGGTGAACAATAGTTTTTCTACTGTTTCAGCTTCTTATATAAAAATAAATAATCTGTAACTGAGTTCAAAATGTAAAAAATATATAAAATCTTCTTTGCATTCTTTGACCTCAAAAGATGTTAAATTGTTAAGAGCACCGACACAATTACCATGTAAATATTTATTACTATTACCTTATAAGTCATCACCACTTTTCGAAGTTCTTTCACCATTTGTCATCGTTCTAATTAGCGTACTTTGAATTTGTAAGATATTTCGAGCAAATTTCCTAACATTAATTATTATTTTCCTAAAATTATAAAAAAATAATTAACTAATTTTAAAATTATTCAAACTTCTTAAATGTCTTTAATTAAAACATTACACTTGTTCATTTTTATTTTTGAAAAATATGACTAATATTAGAAATTACCCTGTAATATTACTTAAAATTTAAATTTTATCAGATTATTAAATTTTCATTAATATTAATAATGTTAATTCTATTCAAATGGTCAATTATTATTAAGGGGCTGTCCATAAATGATGTCACGCGATTTTAGGAGATTTCCAACCTCCCTCCCCCTCGTCATACTTCGTCACAAATTTAGGCCCCCCCTCACCCTTTCTTGCGTGACGTCATCTATGGACGGCTCCATATCGAAAGTCACAAATTCCAATCAAATGAATATTCAAATTTGAGTAAAGAATATAAACAGATAGCAACCGAGAACAACTTCAAAAAATATTAAAAATTGAAATGAAATTGTTTTTTAAGTATTTTTGCATGTGAAAAAGACAAATTGAATAAAAATAAATTAAATAAACATTTCAGAATTTATATTTATTAACATAAAAAGTTGATGATTGACATTACGACGAGTTCACTGATCGTAATTTAAATAATTTAAAAACTTAAAAAAAGTATAATGTTTAAAAAATAAGAATTTGTGATTTATAATTTTAAAATCATATATCTTGTCTAAAAGTTTTGAAATTGAGTTTTGAAATAAATTTTTATAATATACCATTTTCCGGTCAATTTAGTCTTTTTGCCAACCAATTTAGTCTTTTTGCCAACCAATTTAGTCTATGCTAGCATAAATTTAGTAATAGGTAATAAATATTTTAATATAAAATTTAATAATTAACGAAAAAAACCAAAAGTTAATTTATTATTGGTGAACATATGCTACACCAGCAGCAGCATTGACAAGATTCCGAAGAATGTAATGAAAGTATCCAGAGCAATCATTGGAAGTTACTGTCGTTGTTTCTGCCATTATTAATTCGGACAATGTTCCAGTTGCGCCTTGCCTTAATTTAGATCTAAGACAATTTTTTATTTTAGAAAATGCATTCTCAATGGGATTTAGCATATAAGAATGTGGCGATAAAAATTTAAATGTAAATCCATATTGGGTGGTTATTCTCTGAATATCATTCTTCCTATGAATACGTGCGTTATCCAATATTAGAGAGGCATTATTCATTCTTTTAACATCTTGAAGGTACCTGCAAAGTTCATCGACATAATCATTAAAAATATCAGAATTAACTGTAGAATTGGAAATTGTTTTGCAAAATCCCATTCCATCAATTGTAAGGCTTGCTATTAAGGATATCGAACGCCCCCTGACAACAGGCATTCTTACAATTGCTCTGGTGCCTATTCTAGATATTCCATATGATCGCTTGAGATGTAAATTAAACCCGCTTTCATCAATAAGAACCACTCTAGAATAATCATTTTGAAAATAATTGCCAAACCATATAGCATATTGTTTTCTCATTTCGATTTTGTCAGGCATATTTACTCTATCAAGCTCACGATGTGTTAATTTCATCGYAATTCTGAGTTCTTGAAGGCATCTATTGATAGTAGAAATAGAAACGACATGCCTATTATCAGATTCTATCTGCAGAGCTCTTTTAACTTCATTTAAAGTATATTGAGAGTTGAAAGTCACAATATTCTCAATTGCAATTATGATTTCTGGTGTTAGTATGGTTTTACTACTACCACCTCTACTCATTGCTTCAGTTTTTCCAGTTAATTCATATGCTTTCCAAATAGTCTTCGCAGTACTATAGTTAACTTCTAATAATGTTGATGCTTCTTTAATGCTTTGGCCTTGCTCGTTTACAAGACGAATCAAGCTTAATCGTTTTTCATTGGAAATAGAACAGTTATTTCTAGAGTTTGTTCTATTCCTGATAGATTTATTGGATTCATTTCCACTATTATTCTCCATTAAATTCAACCAATTTTTTTTAAATTCTTAAAAAGCGCGGGAAATCGGTTTTTAAAATATTTTCAAATTAAACTATTTTATTATTAAAAGACTATATTGATTAAGAAAAAGACTAAATTGATTTGCAAAAAGACTAAATTGGTTGGCAAAAAGACTAAATTGACCGGAAAATGGTATATCATTGAAATAAAATCGAAGTAATTTTAAAAGTTTTAAAATAATTTTAAATTTTTTTAATAATTTGAAAATTAATATTAAATAGTTTAAAATTATATATTTTTGTAGAATAAATAAAATAAAAAATAAAAGATTAACTTAATGATTTAAAGCAAGGACTTAAAATTAAACTTAAAATAAAAATAAATTGGGATTTAAAAATTATAGATTATTTAAAAAAGGATTGGTGAAGTGATTATACGTAGAAAATTTGTTTGAATTTGTTTATAATAAAAATTATTAATTGTACTAGTCATGACTTCAAATAGAGATATAACTACCAGAAATGATTAGCAATTTAAAATTGACAAAAATTAGAAGAAGCTAATGACAAAAAATTAAATATTATGAGAAAAACTAGCTTCAAAATTACTTGGTCAAATGTATATAACTAAATGGTTATAAAAATATTAACAATTTTATATTTTCAAAGTAAATCCAAAACAAAAGAAGTATTAATACAAAGATATACAAAACTTGAAAAGATCAACCTTTGATTCTTAAATTTGTATATTAGTTCAATAAGAAGATTTTAAAAGTATAGATCTTCTTGGACAATATTTTATCTTTTTCTAAATATAAAATAAATATTTTATACTTTTAAAATATAAAATTTTAAAATTGATCGGAAATATAAAAATATAAAATCTTGTGATTGAAATAATTAAATTTTTATTAAATTTTCCGTTGATAAATGTGTAAATTCGGAATGTTAGTCGAGGACTTCAACACATTCTCGTCGGTCGAGGAACTGTTGAACAGAGTCCGATGGATATTTGATATGTTTATTTGTGCAATTAATATTTACTTAAGCACGAGTGTTAATCCAAGTTTTGAAGACTTAAAAAAATAAACCGAGTCATATGTGGAATACTCGGTATTTTAATGATAGTTTGTTACAAATTTTCAATAAAATTTCGTTAAAAAAACACTTGTGATTATGAGCTGGTAAAATATTTTATGTTGCTGAAATAGTTTTAATTAAAATTAATACAGTTAAACTATATTTTCCTGGCTTTGATAATATGTAAGGTTCCAAGTCAAACAATAATCCATTTAAGAACTCTTTGATTTATAAGTCCTAAAATTATCAAAGAAATATTGGGTTGGCCAAAAAGTCATTGCGTTTTTGAGTACGTCCTAATAAAAAACTTGAAAATATAAAACGATGTGATAAAATTTAAATTCAATTATATATTCTGAAACCTTAATTTTCAGACTCGGCTTATACAAAATATTAATTGATTTTGTTTTAATTTATTACTTTATCGTCAATTGGAAATGGAAAATCACAATGAGCATATTGGTCATGTTTTGTTGTATTATTTTCGCAAAGGGAAAACCGCTGTGCAAGCTCATAAAAAGATATGTTTTGTATATTGTAGTGACTCCTTAAAACTTCGACAGTGTCAATACTGGTTTTCTAAATTTCGTTCTGAAAAATTTCATCTGAAAGAAGCACCACGCTCCGGTCGACCAGTTGAAGTTGATGGCGACAAAATAACAGCACTGATCAAATCTAATCCACCTATGACGACAAGAAAAGTTGCAGAGACTATGGAAATATTAAAATCAAGTGTTGGAAGTCATTTAAAGAAACTTGGATTCGTCAGTAAACTCGATCTGTGGTTACCACATGAACTGAAAAAAATTCATTATGTGAAACGTATAGAAATTTGCGATTCCCTTTTGAAGCGAGAACAAAGTGATCCATTTTTGAAGCGCTTGATTACGGGTGACGAAAAATGGATTGTTTACAACAATGTGGAACGCCGACGATCATGGACAAAATGTGGTGAGCCTGCCAAAACAATCCAAAAATCAGAAATTCACTAAAAGAAGGTTATACTTTCCGTCTGGTGGGATTTTAAAGGAATTGTGTTTTTTGAACTCCTTCCTTTTGGAATGAAACCATCAATTCAGACAGATATTGTGGTCAACTGGAGAAATTGGCTCATTCAATTCAGCAGGAACGTCCTGAATTGACAAATCGAAAAGGAGTTGTAATTCAGTATGATAACGCAAGACCGCATACAAGTTTGACCACTCGCAAGAAACTCTTATCACTGGGTTGGGAGGTTTTGCCGCACCCACCGTATTCTCCAGACTTGGCCCCATCGGATTTTCACTTCTTTAGATCACCGCAGTTTTCATTAAACAGAAAAACATTCACCCGTGATGATGACATCAAATTGTTCCTAGACGGCTTTTTTGCTGACAAAGACAAAGGTTTTTATGAATCAGGAATAATGAAGCTACCGGAAAGGTGGAAGAAAGTGATTGAAAATAATGGACAGTATATTGTGTAAAAATATTTGTGCATCCATGTCATTTTTTGATAATAAATATTTTAGTAAAAAATGCAATGACTTTGGCCAACCAAATATAAAAGCCAAATGTATTAAATTAACATTTTTTTAATTATTAAAATATTTTTGGTGGTCTGTAAAATCAAAATTCACCCGTCGGAGATGAAAGGTACGAGTCTTTTGATAAATATTATTACTGAGAAGAAGACTCCGTTGAGTCTTTACATTCTCTTGTTAGATTAGAATTTAAATAGGGAATGTTATTTGATAGAAAGCTACCGAAGCTTCTTCGATCTAGGTCTTAACATCGCAAATGGCTAACGTTGAGCGTGTTTTTTTTAATTTGAAGGGTATTTTAAAGATTTATTGAACAGGTAGCACCATTAAGTTACCTTGCTCCAAGAAATTCGAGGTCTCCAAAGCAGTAACATTTTTATTTACTTCTTAAATGTTAGTTGGGTTTTTATTGTTTTCAAAATTTGAAATAGAATTCATGAAAAATAATTAATTTTTTTAAATTGAATATTTTAAAATGTATTTATATTTCTTTTTTGTATTATTGAATTAAATATTTATTGAACTTTTCGGACTTTTGAATTCTTTATTTTTATTGTTTATCTAAAAATATCTTTTTTACTTTTCATATGTAATTATTTTTGGTTCGTATATGTTTTTATCGAATATACGTTGGTTTTTTGTGGTATTTTTTAAATTACTTTTGTTATATGTTTTAAAAAAAATTAATTAACATACTTCTATTTTTGTTTGGTTTGAAATTACTTTTTCTTAATTTTAATTCATTTTGCTTATTAATTTTTGATATTTTAATATCAAATTTGAAAATACTCTCAAGTTATTCTTTAATGTGTTCGCCAATTTCCAAAGGTCTGCCAGTACTTTTCTCATCAAAAACACTATGTATATCATGCCTAAATTGTGCAATTCATAGTCATAGATAGTAGTTTAATATGAGCTTTCATCATGGTATATATTCCTAAACTTCTCAATAATTTCCTTCGCCAACAATTAAATTTATATATTATTAGACCTTCATTCCGGGTATTTAATAGGTGTACTTCGAACTTCTTATAATAATAATACATCTGGTGCATTCCGGTCATTGATCCAATGGAACATACGTCCCAGTTCAGTTATCTAAAGAAATAATTTGACGTAAAGAGATTCAATTGAATGGAAGAATTGAAAGAAAATATAATAAACAGTATCCATAAATATTCTGAATTATAATACATATTTATTTGTAAATTATAGAAATGAATTTTTTATAAATTAAAAAATGTTTTATTAATTACGTCTAAAAGTTCATGGACCTTGAAAAACTCTTAAAAGAGCTAAATAATATAATTAAAGTCATTTAATCTCACTTGTGACTTCCACCACGACGATCCTGGCAAAATGAATCTGGACAATTTTGATTAAAATATTCCTGATTTGTTTCCTCGAAGCTTGAGTGTCAAATTCTTCAAATTCTGTTGTTAAATTGCTTTCAGCATTTTGATATTTGAATTACTTTTTAATATCCATTTTTCAGAATCAGCATTTAAATAATTTTAAATTGGTAATTTAAATAAATCTACAGTGCGTTGCAAAAGTCTGTTCGCACCGATAAAAATCATCACTTATACAAATTTCCTAAGTAAAAAGACGATGAAGTGGAAGTAAATATTATATTTACAAATAAAAATGTTATTTTTAATATTTTGTGTGGTATCCTTTCATCGTGATGATTGAAGACACCCTTCGCGGCATCGAATCGACAAGTCGACGACATAAAGAACTTGGTATGTTGTACCATAACTTTTGTATTTCTATCCACATTTTCTCTGAATTCAAAGTATCCATATTATTTATTTTTCTCCACAAATTCTCAATTGGGTTTACATCTGGTGAGTTGGCAGGCCAATCAAGAATATTTATCTTCTTTGTTTTCAAAAAAGACACTGTTGATGCTGATCGATGGAAAGGCGCATTGTCTTGCTGAAATATAAAATTTGAAAGAGGGAATACCAAGCATTGCCCTGTAATGTCTATGTTATTGACAATTAGGTCTTGATAGTTCTTCGAATTTAAATTTCCGTTTATCCGTTTTAAGATACCAACACCAAATCTGGAGAAAGATCCCCATACATGAACTTGGGCACCGTGTTGGAGGGTCTTCTTAGTACAAATGTGACTAAACCTTTCATTGTCAAACCTTCTAACGATTTCGCTACGAGTGTGGCTATATGTGCGGAACATAGATTCATCGCTAAAAACTACATTCGACCACTTAT
>MQRK01219690.1:0-12529 GCA_001938485.1 Girardia tigrina
CATAAATACGTTTATTACAATATACATTTACTATACAAATATTACACGCAGTTACATTAAACTCGCAGGAAATTCGATTGTCTCTTCGTTCTCTTTATTTTCAGCCTCTATGGCTTTTCGATACTCTGAGATCCGTTTCTTCAAATTCTCAATTTTACTTGTTATCTCTTGGATTCGGTTGTTTGTTTCTTCCAATATTTCTTCGGAAATTTCCTCGTAATAAAATGTTTCCTCTAATTCCGCGTATCGATGGCCGTTATGCCTTAATTTATTTCGTTGTCTTACCTCTATCATTGGGAGATCTGATAATACACCGATTTTATTTTCGAGTCTTTCTAATTTGGTTTCCATCCTCCATAAGGTTGTGTATCTGGGTATTTCTCGGCTGTCGTTGCGTGACGTTTGATTTGTCGGCTCCTCATTATCTGAGGTTGATTCTGTTTTGAGCCCATCATGGATTACTGCATTGGAGGTTCCTAGTTCATTGTTCTAGAATATAATTTCTATTAAGACAGTTATTCATTTATTAATATTCATCTTATCAACATATCATTTTATTTTATTTAATTCGTCGCTTTTGCCCGCGGTTATCTTCTATTCTCTTATTCAATCTTTACTCGATTCTTTATATTTTAGAAATTCCATTATCATTTTTATGTTATTTATAAGCTATGGTTATCTGGATTCTCCTGTTTCTGTACTTTTATTCTTGCGTTCGTCGCTGTGCTTTTTCTATCTCATCCGAAGTTGATCGTTGTGCGTTCGTCGCCTTTATATTCACGTTCGTCGCTTCCGTTTCTGCGTTCCTCGTTTTATTTATGCGTTCGCCGCCATTTCTTCATTTACTCGTTGATTATTTCTATTGTTTGTACTCATGTTTCATGTTAATCATCTTTTCTCGTGCGTTCGTCGCTTTTTCTTGCCCGTAAAATCTTTATCGTATTCCTCGTATTCGTTTGTATTACTATTCATTCGTATTCCTCGTGCGTTCGTCGCATTATATTTGCCCGTTGATTTGTCGTAATCGTTTCCATTAGTATTTAATCGTATTCCCGGGAATATTCTCATATTTTCGTCAACAGCTCCAGGCTTTTCATCGTGAACCATTTTTATTCTCCATTGTCGTCGGTCCGCATAATTTCCTCTCGGCATGTTTCAGCCTTTCATCATCATCATTTTTGATATTTTGACGGTATGTTTCAACCCTTTTAACATTTTCCTTTTGATTCCGTTTGCGGTATGTTTCGACCATTCGTTTTTTGAACATGGACCGGATTATTTCATTTTCGTCTCGATTCACGGATTATCCATTTGTCTCTGGGTGGGAGGATCAATTCTGTCAATTCTTGCCGGCTGAACATCACTATTATTGTATCGTCTTCTCCTCACCTACTAACCTTCGCCTTGCCGCGATGCTCAAAAGCACGTCCTTAACCACTCTGGGGTATCGGCGGCAACAATCTTTAGAGAGGCTGTTTCCTCTGGTCCCTATATATTGCGCCCGTTGTTAACGGAGACTCACTCCGGTTTGTTCACTGGGTGTTTTCTCACTCCCTTTTGATCACGGTGTCTAGTCACCGGGCACTATCGGCCAAGTTTAATGGTCACTCAGGGCTTGGTTCCGCCTCTGTGACCGACTCTCGTGCGCAGTACTTTCCGCAGGTTTCCTTGTTCACTCCATCTTCATCTCATCAGGGTGTAGGTGTACCTGAACGAGCAGGGCTCGACACGGGCCTTTAGAAGATTAAGTGTCTTCGAGGTCAAAAGAAGAAAGTTCTTTCTCGCGCGCGAACAGTTTCGGATGTTCCCCTTCGTCGTCGCCATACCCTCCGGATTAACTGTATCCGTTTGAGAGACGATTCCTAAGGTGGCCTGGAACATCTAAAACAAAACAAAAGAAATTAAAATGAAAAGAAGAAAGCTCCTCATCAACGACCTCTCATTGCATGAGGGCAGTGCGGATGTGCCTACTGCGTTGATCGGAGTCCATTCTACATATCGGTATGTTTCAAGCTATTGCTTACTTTCCACTTCTCAGCCTTTTCACGAGTGGTGAGCTCTTTCATTTTCTGTTTAATTTTGTATATGAGGTTAGTAACCTGGGCTTAAATTTTTCGTCGGGCTCCAGTCGGTATGTTTCAACCCATTATCGTCGGCATGTTTCAGCCCATTGTCGTCGGCATGTTTCAGCCCATCGGCATGTCTCAGCCTACCGTCACTATATTTCATCCTTACCTCTTATAAAAATCAACTTCGGGATTAAAACATTTATTATTTTACTACAGTTCCTCGTCAGAACTTACATTATTACCGTTCATCACTTGAAATACGCGAGCTTCTCGTCTATATTGCTTCCTTAGTTGCATTAATTCCTGTATTGTTACATTGAGATCGTCCATCATATTATTACCCCATTCTTTGGCTTTTTCCAACTTTTGAATTGTATTTCGCTTATATGGGTTCCTTCTCCATCGGTTCAACCGTTCTTCGGTAATTTGCAATAGTGCATATGTTTTTTCTTGCATCCGCAGATGTGAAGCCAATTTTCTTTTCGTCTGTATTAACTTTATTTTCATCTCCTCCTGGTCAATTTTCATATTCTAAATTATACATCATTAAATTTCATTTCGTAACTATTATAACTCAAATTTTACAAAATTTTACTATTCGTTAAACATTTATTAAACTATAACATTCAAACACAACTAAATTGTCTAATCTACTGTAACACATATTTAATTATTATTAGTCTGCCGTCTACACAGGTGTCTCGCTGATAACGTTGTAGTCCCGAATTGTCAAGGAGAGGATCACGTCGCTCGGATCCCATTTTCCGCCGTTTAATGCGTGCAAGTGCCTTTGTAGGCAAGCTTCAGTCATATAGTTTTCTATGGAGGTCCACCTCTTGACTTCGAACCGTCGTTTACGTTGTCGCAGCTCTATTATACGCTCTCTCCATTCGGTTGTGCGGTCTCGGAATCCGTCTCGGACTTCCGTCGTTAGGTCTTGTCTTGTGTTCAATAGGTTCTCGAACTTCACGACGAGGAAATACTTCATGGCTATTTCTTCGTTGATCGCGTTTAATTAATGTTTCTTTATTTGTTCATGTAACTTCGCTATTCTCTGGCTTTTTGTCGTTTCGGCCGCTCGTAGATTCTCTTGTAATTGATTCCTTTTTTCGTTCATTTTTCTAGAAGTATAAAAATCAATCCACTGTTATATTAAATTTTAAATATCTAATTTAAATCACAAAATGCTAACATCTAATACATTTATTTACTACGGTCATTTAAACTATATAACATGTAAGTCTTTATTTCCACGTTGTCGGGTCAGTTAATTCGTATTCCACGCACCCCAGGGTGAATTTCACTCGGTCATCGTTGACCTTTCCTCCATTAAGGATGCAGAGATGTTTTAATTGGAACGATTCTGTAGTATATTGCTGTATTAACTGTTCCCGTGCGTCTAATTTCCCGTGCCACTCTTCTCGTAACTTCTCAGTGTGAGCACTCCACTTTCTATGGTCATCCATCTTCCATAACCTTTCCGACATTGTCATCCTTGGATCATTCTGCAGCTCTTCCTCTAGATCGTCTGCTACGATTCGTCTCAAGTGGATCTCCCATCCTCGGGTTTCCAACTCGTTTGTCTTCTCTTCCATTTGCTTGAATAATTGTACAACGCTTGCTGATTTCGTTCTCTCGGCTTCCTGAAACTTCTCTCGTAGTTGCTTCCGGATGGTGGCTTGATTCATTTATCTGAAATCTGAAATAATCATTTTTAATGTTTGTTATCATTATAACATTTGATATAATCAACAAAGATATTTTAATACATTTATTAAATTATACACCCGATTTTACATTATCCTCGGTGTTTTGCAGTGAGATCTCCCACACTATAGTGTTCATGGTTATAATTAAATTCTAATCGGTCATCGTTGATTCGTTTGCCGCTGAGGATTCGGAGGCCCCTGTAATGAAAGGAATGAAATGAATTGCGTAATGAAATGAATTACGTATCGGCTCAATATTTTCCCCTTTTGCCGGCATCGTCGTTTAGTTTTTTCGTCAATTCTCGGATTCGATTCTCTCGAATTTGTACGTCGTATGCCCGTCTCTCTTTGATTCATTGCGACACTTCTGGATCGATTTGGATGTCGACGTTGATGACCAGTATTTCTGTTTTCCTTTGCATTATTTCTTGTTCGCTTGCCTCTATGCTTTCAGTCAGTTCCATCAGTGGGAAGTGTAATTTTATTAACCGGTTCATCTTTTTGCTCTCGGCCTTGCGCAAGTTCTTTTGTAGCTTCGCTATTCTCCATTTTCGGTCCATTTCTGCAATAAACATCTATTATTAGTTTTCGATTACTGTCAGTTATATAATCCACAAAAAAATGCACAACTAATACATATATTTTAATAATAAACGGTTAAATGGGTCAATAAATATATTGTCGCATATTTCTTCTTCGTCGCCCGTGGACGGCTATTCTTTATATCTGCTCCGCGCATTGGGCCAGTTCTGTCTTTCCTCTACGGATTCGCCCGTTTACTTCTCGACATTCGTTCCACTGGGCGGCCGGATAGGGTTCTCTCCGTCGTCTCAGGACCCGTCCGCTTTCCAATTCATTCCATTTATCGTGCCCGTTATGGTTCATCATCATCTCTCCCAGTCTTTCATAATCTCGTTGCAGATCTTCTACGAGCCGGTTGTGCCAGTCGTATAATTCTTGTAACAGAGGGCCGGGTCCTTCTCGATTTGGTCCTCGTTCCATTCCTATCTGACAAGCATTAACTTTATATATTACGTTTGACGTTTAAATTATATTATTCTATCATATAATATTCGAAATAACTAATATAATCGCATTTATTGCAATATATTAACACCGATAAACATGTTTATTAGTCACGTCTGTTCCGTCCGTGGGGTGTCTTTGTCGACTCTCATTCAAATCTCGGCTAAGTTCCTCATACCGCCGATTATCTTCATCTATTGAATTTTGGATTTTCTTGGCTCGTTTCTTGAGTCGCCGTAGGTATTTATCGACCGTTTGTTCGGCACTAGCAACTTTCCTTTGTCATCTGAACAGAGTGTGTAAATCTGTTGCAATGCAGGCTCTCGTCGCTTCTCCTGTTCCCATCCGGTATAAGTCGCGGGCCAGGTGGTTTCTTCGTTCTGCATACTTACAGCGTTTGGCGGCTGCGAGCTTTGCCTTCTCCAACAAAATCTCGATTGCTTGGAATAATTCCTCTCGGGTTTTGCTGGGCGCCTGTTGGGCAGAGTTTTCCTCTTGGTTCATGCTGAGTACTAAATATTAATATCGGTTACTTATCAGAATTAGTTATTTTTAATATGACCAAAACCACATTAAAATGCATATATTTGTATAAAACTTAAGAAGAAAAGGAGGCCTTATCGGTCTCAACCCCGGTAAATCGGGTTTGTTCTAATGTTAAGATTTCCTTTATTTTATTTAAGCATATGAGCAGTTCATTTTGAAATTTGGAAATCGAATCCTGGGCTATTAAGATGCCGACATGGGCTTTTCTTCTTATTTCCTGGTTTATTTGGATCTTTCCCCTTGGCGCTCTGTCAGCTTCTAGTTCTTTAACACGTTGATTGCATTGGTTGTATCGCTGTTCTCGATCTCGTTTCCAGTTTTCTGCCCTTTGGAGACGGTATTTTAATTGTTCTGCTTCGGCAAATAGTTCTTGTATCGTCGGCCTTGATTCTTCACTCATCTATTAATATCTTATTAAATCAACTTCTAATCACAATTATATTCATAAATAAACTAGTCATTATAACACAGATAAAATTTTATTATTGATTAAACATAAGTTTCACTTAAGTCTAAGTCGAGATCCAGATATGAGATGATTTCTCTTCCCCGCATTTGATCTTGCTGCTGCATAATAATGAAGTGCTTGTAGCAAGCACGAAAATCAGGGTATTTTTCGGACTCGGGATTTATCTGCTGCATCCGCAGCCAGAAGTCATCCATATTTCTCTTTATCTCTCGGTTTACGCTTTCGACCTCGAGGATCATAGCGTTCCCGACGCTTCTTGTTTTCCAACGAAGCTGCAGGCCCTCTGCCTGACGCTGTTGCTCCTTCCTCTGGAATACTAATCTCACAATTGTACGTATCTTCTCCTCCATTTCGACCACTTCTGGGTCACGTTCTATTGGCCTTACGATGGCGACTGGTTTTTCCTTTCTGGTTGCCATACTAGAATTTCAATTATGATATAATAATACTTTATTTAACACTCTAGTTTATATATATTAATATTTCATCATTTTATTTCCAAATTTTAGTTGATCGGGGCGGGGAAATCGCAAATCCCGACTGAGCCCCCCAAAATGTCACGACCCTCTCGAGTGTAAACATTTTTAAATGCTCGTGAGCCCCCAGTGATTGTTAAGGGTCAATCACAACCCATGTTCAATTTATTTCGATTTTACTGTCATTATATTTGCTGGGCGCCTGTTGGGCAGAGTTATAAAATTACTGTCGGACACCTCCTATCTTGCCTGACATCTGCCTAGCAGTGCCAAGCTCAAGGGGCCTTCGGGTTCAGTTAAAGATGAGATGGGCTAAGGGCTCCCACCTGGGTCGGTATCAATAGGAGATGCGCTCACTATGTTCAGCTATGTCTGTCTCCGCTGGACGCCTCGCTATGAAAGAAAATTGGATTATAACTCATAGAACTTCCCTGAAAATTTGTTATAAAATGACCTTTCTTATCCATGATCATTGCCTACAAATTCGTTGACAAATTCACTATAAATTTCTCTCGTGTACGTTTCTAAGCTCAGGATTGCAAAAATAATTAACTAATGATAAATTCACTCTTAGAATTATAGGATAAATTCATTTGAAGATGTACGCTCGATAAATAAAACCGATGAACAAACTGATAAGTAGGTTTAACGAAATTGACGAACTACATAACCTCATAACAGTATTAATGTCAGAGCGGAGAGCTTATATATTCCCAGAGTCGACCATATTAATTCGCAAAGTCAAGAGGAGTTCGTTGCGGTTAGAAAAATCACCAAGTTAGTCTTAAGACCGTTTTTATTGTGGAAATTAATTTCGAGTTTTTAATATTCTACTTAGCTCATTAAATGATCAATTTTCTAATAAAATTTCTATTTACAATAATATATGGAAGATGAAAACATTCTTGAAATTGTATGGAAATCCTCTCTCTTCGCCTGCTATTAAAATAAAATTGTTTCTCATTAAGAATACAAAAAAAACTTTTATATTTTTCTTTCGTCGATAAAAGGAAAATTAGTTCGTTTCATGAAATTCAATTAAAGTCTATTTATTACTATCTAATTTTTAAAGTTCCTCGATTTTTGCTAAACATAATTATTTAAAGTAAAATTAAAATCTAAGTAAAAATCTCTTTTCGTTTTTTTTAAATCTTTCAAAGAAAACTATTCATCCAAAAATTTGTTATCTGAAAATGAAATAATAAAAAATAATAAAAATCGTGGTAAAAATTTCTATTTTATATAAAACTTCGTTCTAAATAAAAATTGTTTTAATTTGTTGAATGAAATCCTCAAGGCGACACCCGGATTCGGTCCGAAGATCGCTTTCGACGGATTATCGAAATTTTCATGGGATTCCACCGGATTCATCGGGACGGCGACGACGACGGGAAGGGAATCCGCCTGGACGGAAGCGCTAGACGGCCGTGGTCCGAATGTGCGAATCAATTATATTAAAAAGGTAAACGAATCGTCAGCAAATACATTTATTTAAGGTAATAAATTAATCAATAAAAAGTTGATAAGCACAGACGAACTCAATAAAATTATAAATTATTTACTGTGAAAAATTTCAATGGGATCCGGAATGTATCTCGATCAGCAGTATCGGTTTGACTGTTCGTCTTCCTCGCTCGTCGACACGTCAAATATGTGAAGTGTCTTTCTCGGTCGCCCCCTCGTGAATCAGTCAAACGATTTTTCTACTTGTGATATCGCTGGCTCCTTCGGTTAGATTATCGCTCTCCTCGCCGACTGATGATGGAATATTGTAGTTCTTCTGAGATATAGTGGCGTAATGCGTAACGTAAGTTTGGTTTCAAAATTTGTGCAAACATAGAAAATTTTTGTGCGACTTGGTTAAAAATGATTTCTTTTTTATAGATTATCTAGGTTGTCCTGTCGTCTTCGAATGACCAACCAGGTTCTGCCAACCAATCGTCTGAAAATTCTGTGATGCTGGTTGGTCGGGCTGGTAGGTGTGTCTCTAAAAATTTTTCAAAATTTTTAAAATTTTTTTTTTATTATAGGATCTGGAGCTCGTGTGTCTTTACACACTCTCAAATCTGTGAAACATGCCTGCTGCTGATTCATGGATAATTCGTCAGCTGACGACTATTTTCGGATTCTGGGTTGACATAGTAAGATTAATTAATTTTATATTTTTCTTAATTAATTGTTTTATCTTTCAGGGCTTATAACTTTTCTCAGGATGGTCCTACAACTTCGCGGGATTCACTCACGGATTGCCCGTGCGATGCTCTATTATGGGAGGGTCGGTTGACCCCTCAACTCCATTGGGTGCCTCAGCAGATGACTTTATTAATTTTTGTCTGGTTTTTTAATTAATTTTTCTCTTTAAGGGTAAATAACTTCTTTTAAGGATCGATCAGCGCTTCATGGATTTCATTCAGGGGCCCGTCCTGCGAGGGGCTATACGGAGGGGGTCGGTTGACCTCTCAGCTCCAATGGATACTTCGGTAGGCGACTTTATTATTTTTTTTCTGTTTATTTTAATTAATTCTTTTTCCTTTTAAGATCCGTAACTACTCTCGGGGACACGAAAACCCCTGACGGACCACCACTCCGGGTTTCTCTTGTCGTGTGTTATCCAGGGTGTCGGTCTTCTTTTTAGAATCGGGTAATTTTTTGTCGACTTTATCTATTTTACTCATTCTATGATTGTTTTTAGTCTTCACCCACGAGCTTCAAGGGGATCGGAAATGATATCAACGAAACTATTATTGTGTTGTCGTAGGTTTTTTAATTATATGTATGAAATTTGCTGATTTTTTCTTTATTCCTGTGTGCTGTATGCTATGTTTGCGTGAGTGTATTGTAACATTTTATTGGGTTTCCAACCACAACACTTAAATAAAAATTTAAAGAGCGAATTTTAAAATTATAACTAATTAATCATTGTAAATAAAATTTTTAAAAATATTAAGAAAATTAAGTAGAATATCAAAATTAATGCGCATTCGTACAACAGCAGATGGAAAATAGTAAAAAGATACCTTTCGCATTACGTTTAGATTGGCGATAATACACCTGCTGTCTCAGATCTTGTGGAGACTTGGAGAAAAGGAAGTCCTTTTCCATTCAAATGTGGATTTCAATTTTCCGTTTCATTTCCTTGAAAATATTGGTAAAATGTTTAATCGTTGTATATAAATTAGTAAATGATTTATTACGTTTTGAATCAATTGTTCGAATATCAGAATCGTCCTTTCGTTTTTCAATATTTTGTGGTGACCTGAGTCTCGAATTTCTCCGAATCAATATCAGTGTTGAGGTCATGTTTAAAAAAATATAATAAAAGAATTATATATATATATATTTATTGTCATTTATACATTGTTGTATCCGTATCCTCCATATCAGATATTCTCGTCTGGTAATTCATCCTGGCGTTGCAGCTTGAAGAGTTCTCGGTAGCATCCCTCAAAGTCGGGATACTCATTGGGTGCAATTACTGGATTCTCCGTTTGAATTCCTCCAATTTCTCTCTTATGTGTTCATTTAGGGCTCTTAAATCGGATTCCATTGCTCGTCCGAGACTTCGCGTTTCCCATCGTAATAACTGCTCTTCCATCCGGCGTTGGTCGTTCTTTCTTTGCAGGATTAGTTTTGCTATAGCGCGGATTTGTCCTTCTATTTCGATAATAACGGGATCGCGTTGTATCGGTCTTACTACTGCAATTGGCTTCTGTTTTTGTTCCATCTTCTACAAGTTCATTAACAATTATTTTATTATACTTTATTACCATAATTTATACTTTATTACATAATTAACTATTTCTCGTTATTTATTATTGAAAATTTAATTGTTTAGGGGCGAGAAACTCGCATCTCGGCTGAGCCCCCAAAAGTGTCACGACCCATTTGTTCGTAGCAGTTTTGGTTTGCTCGGAGCCCCCAGTGACTGTTATGGGTCAGCCACAACCCAGTCTTAATTTATTGTTCACTTATTCTATTACAGGGTCGGACGCCTCTTCTCGCTCGACATCTGCCTGGCAGTGCCGAGTCTGAAGGGCCTGTGGGTTCGGGTAAAGATAGGATGAGCTAAAGGCCCCCCACCTAGCAAAGTGTCGCTCAGGGATGATGTATAATCTACCTTTATGTAACATGAAACTTACGGGGTTATTGTGCTTTATGAAGTAAAACTTCGTATTAGACTGATAATATTTTCGTACTTCTACGCATTAAAATATGTAAGTTATCATGGTTCGTTATAACCGTATAACAGGTCGGCGTCTCTCAACTTGTTGTACGACAGTATCTTATCGGTCAGGTGCCTGTGGTCGAATCTGTTTATTATCATGGGCGGTTCTTGAAATTTTATCATTGATTAGCTCGTTAAACTATACAAGAGTATGATCGCCCCTTAATTCGACTTAACCCGCATGATTCGATGAAGCTTAGATAAAGTCTGAATTTTAAATTGAATTAACCATAGAATTATCGCTTGGTTCGTAACAATTATTAACTGAGTTGAATATAAAACCTGATAAAACTATTAGTGATAAAATCATGGTAAATCATAATAAAATATGAAACTAGATAAAATTTTCTAACGATAATTTTAGTTTAAGTTTTATTCGACCAGTGCTAGAATATTCCCCAAAAAAATTTATCAATTTACTATTTCCATACATTTATTAAGCTAGAAAAATATTATGAAATAATTTTCAATAATAATCGAATCGCCTAAGAAATAAATTATCGATAAAAGAAGAATTCCTTGAATTTAACTGAAATCGTATTTGTTTTAATATTTTAATTTAATCGATGACCTTAGGTAATATTTTAAATGATGCTCGCCGTTGAACCGATCATACTTAAGAAACGTTTGATGAGTTGTCGCGGGATTTCCGAACCGAGGTACTTGTAACCTTTCGTGTTATAATAAATAAAAGAAAAATTTATAAGAAAAACTAATTATAAAATTCACTCGTAGCAATACAGGCTTCTTATTCACACTAAAATATCTTTAAACATTCGTTAACAAAATTTATATTCCAACTTATTATTAATTAAGCACTCTTACACATTCATTAATTAAATTTGTATTCAAGTCGGTTACTAATATTAACGATTCGAAAGTAAAATTTACGCTAAAATTCTTTATCAAAATTCGCTAGCAAAATTCCTAATATTACGAAAACTAAACTAGGTATTAAATCGAGTAAAGGAATTGACTACGGTTTAAAAAAAACATTATTTACTCAGTTCCAATGTTAATGGTCAGCTTTCGCGCCGTTAGTCTAGATAGTACGGCCCAGTCGACTCGAGCATCTCGCTCAGTGCTATCGACCTCACGTCGATAATAATTAATGGCAATTCGGTTCGGAGTACATTGTTATTTTCGTCCACCTCGGACTCGGGGAAGAGCCCCAGAGTATTCTCCAGACGCTCGATAAGTTGATCCATAACGTTAGAATTCATAACGGGAACGATGGTCGGCGGCGACGGGACTGGACCTACTCTGAAGCGAGAAACGAACGAACGGGGTAAAAATTATTCATTAATAAATACCTTAAACGATCATAAAGATAAGCATAAAATAAGCATCAGATAAGTATAAAATAAGTATAAAATAAATATAAAATAAGTATGAAAATGAGTATAAAATAAAGCTAAGATATTGATAATAATACATTTATTTTTTAAGTCATAATAAACTGCAAAATTTACAATGATTGCTGGTACTCGGAAGTCCGTCGATGTCGTGATGTGTTTGCGGGCTGATTTCCGTTCGTCGGTGTGTCGGTCCGTCGAAGCACTAGCGATTTCTATAGTGTTTTTGGTTGGTCGATGGCTCAATGCTCTCGGTGAATTGTCGCTCATTCGTCTTCGGCAAGATGTCGTGCGAATGTGCGGCCTGGCTCGTCTTTCTCGGTAGTTGATTCTCGAAATCTCGGTAGAGTTGTGAAGCGTTACGTTGATTCTCGAAGTTTCGTTAAAATCGTAAAATTTGTTGTGCAATAATGACGAAATGGTTCTCTTTTTTATAGGGTTTATGAGACACCCTTCCAATCTTTGAGGGCCAATCGATCTCCGCCAGATAAGTGTCTGGGCTTTTCCGCGATACTGATTGGTCAATCCGGGTAGATGTGTCCCTTTTAAAAATTTTTAAATTTTGAAAATTCTGTTTTATTATAGGAATCGTGCCTATGTGTCGTGACACACTCTGCAAATTTTTGGAGTCGGTATGCGGCCGAGTCATTGGAA